>JABSTQ010008867.1:0-172971 GCA_013358835.2 Ixodes persulcatus
ATTTTCTCTTCTCGTGCCATAAGGGGAGATAAGAAGAGTTTTTCGACCTCCGCTGCGACGACAGACAGCAACAAACACCAACACCGAAATCCCTGCAAGTGTCACCCATAAGGGTGACAATACCTGGAAGGGTTTACTCTTGAAGCTAGTGCTTTAAAAGTAAACCCTTCCAGGTGTTGTCTCCCCTTAAACAGAAATAAACAATATTTACTGATTTAGGGGTGTGAGATCTCATCTGTAGTGGTAGCTCACATTTGGTTTCGGTGTCAAAAGGTACACCCCACCACCGTCCGGTGGAGTGGGGCAGTCTACCTGTCGCGTATAGTGGTGTATAGTTATAACAGATAGGTGTCGTGGCGATTTTACTGTCTTAGCAGAATCAACTTTTTGCGTGAGCTTCCCCTTTTATATCTAATATCCCTGTCAGACAAACTAATTTAGTTGGTCTGGGCACTTCAGCCGAAGGGCTCTTCAGCTTACCGAATGTCACTTCAAGTGTTTCTGTGGCCACACGGGATTAGTTAGTCTCACTCGGAAATTATGACAATAACGATGGGTAAAGTACTGTTAGACACCCAAAATGTTAAAGTAAAAGCATAAATGTCTCAGCAATTTTTTTTTTTTTCATTTTAATCAAGACAGATTACAAGACATTGTTACATTAATTGACAATATTTACGCCAGTTGGATGATTCTGATTGATCATCACAAGCCAAGATAAAGAAGAATTTAAAGAAGCAAACTCACTTGAAGCCGAGCGTGTTCTTCAGGAAGAAGCCGTGTGGCACACTACACAAATTTCACTAAAGGCTTAGTGCTCTCCGCTGAAGTGCACTAAATTAGCCCACCTGAACAAAATATCTTATTTTATATTTTCTAAAAAAAATAAAAAGGAAATGTTGTTCTCATTTTATGCTGTCTTAGAGATTTCATTTTGTGAGCTGGCAAACACACTGCCAAAGCGGCCTGCTATAATGATTAAAACAGCTAGGCTCTTTCTGTCTCGTCATCCTTCTGTCTGTCCCTTGGAATCTGCCGTGTCTGGTACGTAGTGCTTCACTCACACTTTTCGTCACGAGCAGAGCGCATGTTCTCGGCAGTTTCATCGCTGCCCTTTGCTTCCTGACGCCAATCGGACTGCTGCCGCTTGTGCAGAGTTTCACCATCCGCAGCAGTGTGCTGACAGTGTTCAGCAAGGCAGTGCTGGCAGTGCTGAGCAGAGACGACCTGGACCCCGGCGAGAAAGAGCTGCGGGATCTACTTCTGGACAAGCTCGAGGTGCCCCCTTGTCGTCCTTCTTTATTTCTGTGGAAAATACTGTCACTGGAGCCACTAATTAAGCTATGCTTAGTGTAGCGGCGTTCTCTTCCCCAATGTTCTGGTGCGCTCCGCCATTTTCCCGATTAGGAAAACCAACACCTGCGGAAGCGAGCTTTGCAAGTCTTGCTTCTCCACAATGCACCGGTGCTCGGCGAGAAGTGCGCTCAACAGTGCTAACGCGCTGCAATCAACACTTTAAAAAAATAGAAATATTGCAGCTCATCTCGAAACGAATATCGAATAGTGTATTATTCATTGCTACCATTTGAGTATATTCGCACAATGCGACTGTTTTATAATTTATTTATTGATATACCACAGTACCTCGGTGATATTACATAAGGGGTGGGTTGCAACGAAGAAAGAGTTGCTGTCTGAAAAACAGTGTGCATAAAAAGCAAACGAAACGGCAGACAGCAAAAGGGCAAGTCTACAAACACACAAGTATCTACCTTGTGTAACAGCAGCCTCTCGTAATATAAGTTGCCAAAATTCCCTTGCATCACGTTTAGCGACCATGTTTGGGGGAAAACCGTTCCAATCGGTGGCATTATGCAAATAAAAAACTTCGAAAAATGGTGGTTCCTGCTTCGGACACCTCGCAACAAGGTTCTGACCCGTACGACAAAGGAGGCGTTACGAAATTTTTTTATAAACGTTGACCTGAGGAATAAGCTGTAATAAAATTTGGATAAAGGGATAGCCCGATGATTTTGCAATGGTCAGAGAGGGTTGGGATGAGTGTCAAAGAATCTAGGAGATGAGATAATGCTGAATTGATTTAACATTATCGATGCATGTGCCAGATGTACATTCAAGTTTCTTACGGTAATACCGTAAAGTTCCGAAAGAACGCCCACCCAAAATGAAGAGATAAATGGTGAAAAACATGGGGTGGGCTATGTTTGGGGATTCCACAGCAAAACTTTATCAAAGATTAATGATAAACACTCTCGCGCCGGCTGCAAACCACGTGGCATGGGAACTGATACCGCAGATCGCGGACACCGCAAATTCGTGTTTCATGATGCGATAAACACGCGGGAATTCGCTACGGACTCCTGTGTCACGGGAAAGGATACTGCAAGTTGCGGACGCAACAGTTTCGCTTTTAGCGGTGCGAAGGAGCCCCGGAAACCCGCCGAGAACTCGCATCTCACGGAAACGAATGCCGCGAATCCTGGACGCAGCAGATTCAAGTTTTATGGTTCAATGAAATTGCGGGAACCCGCTACGAACTTGCCTGTCACGAAAACGGACATCGTGTGCGCAGATCGCGGACAAAAACGCGGGAATAAGCTACAAACTTGTATGTTATGGGAACAAATACCGAAGATCGCGAACGCAACAGAATCGGATTTCACGATGCAATATACACGTGAGATCGACTCGCGTGGAATCGAGATCGCGCGCACAGATCGCGGACAAAAACGCAGGAATCCGCTACAAACCTTGTGTCACGGGGACGGATACCGCAGATTGCGGGCGCAGCTGATTCGCATTTCACGGTGCAACATACACGCGGGGACAATTCCTGTGTTACGGGAGCTGATATCGCGCGCGCAGATCGCGGACAAAAACGCGGGAATCCGCTACAAACTTTGTGTCACGGGGACGGATACCGCAGATTGCGGACGCAGCTGATTCGCATTTCACGGTGCAACATACACGTGGGGACAATTCGTGTGTTACGGGAGCTGATATCGCGCGCGCAGATCGCGGACAAAAACGCTAAAATCCGCTACGAACCTTGTGTCACGGGGACGGATACCGCAGATTGCGGACGCAGCTGATTCGCATTTCACGGTGCAACATACACGCGGGGACAATTCATGTGTTACGGGAGCTGATATCGCGGACAAAAACACGGGAATCCGCTACAAACCTCTTGTCACGGGGACGGATACCGCAGATAGCGGACCCAGCTGATTCGCATTTCACGGTACAACATACACGTAGGGACAATTCGAGTGTTACGGGAGCTGATATCGCGCGCGCAGATCGCGGACAAAAACGCGGGAACCCACTATGAACTCGCTTCTCAGACGTGCCTGTACAGCTAATTGTGCGGTTGATTCGATTCCCGTCGGACATTGCGCGACGTCCGACGGTAATCGGAGGGTGGGCGATGTTTCGGAATTTTTATGTTACAGATATTTAGCCAGAAAAACGAGATGGGCGATCCCCCGGGTGCGGGCGGTCTCTCGGAAGTTTACGGTAGATCAGTGGTTCTCAGCCATCGATGTTTCGCGGACCCCTTGTGGATCGGGGGAGATAAGGGAGGACCCCGCTCGTGGTTAGGGGAGGGGAAAGGTATAGGTTAAACATAATAATGATTTAATAAATGGATATAACTAATGGCTAGTGTGAAGTAAACCTCTCTTACTGACATACACACGAGAAAACTCTCCCGAAAACTGAAAAATTTCTTCTCGACCCGATAAAAGACAAATTTTATTGCTGGGCTTGACTGATGAGGCAGGACTTCTCGGACCCATAGAATGCCTTCGCGGACCCCCATTGAGAACCACTGCGGTAGATGATTAAGCGAGCAGTTTAAAAATTTATTTATTTAGCAGTACTGCAGCTGTCCACTAAAAGCTATAGCAGGAGTGGAATCAGTGTTAGAAATAAAGAGAAAATAAACATGAGTGCACAAAAAGCAGTAAAATGTTCAATTGGAGGAGGCGTTCTAATATCATTTCCAAGTGAAATCAAATCTTATGTTGCCTGAGGGAAAAATGAATATTTGAATACATTGTGTTTAAATATGTATTGCTTGATTGATCTGGCGGGTTAAAAGGTGATATTTTTCAATGCTAATATTAAATTTGCCTCGGAGAAAGGATTGAAAATATTTGAATCTCTTTATTGTTGCTCTAGCTTCTAGCGTTTGAATGTTGGCTCGTTACGGTGAGTGCGACTCGGGAATGCAGTTAATAAATGCATTGAGGATGAACCCAGGTAACTGCCTTATTTTTTAAGGGGGGACACTGTCTTGAGGTTGAACTTCTGAACTACTGAAGTGATCGGAATGAAATTTGCAGGGGAGAGTTAACTTCAGATGTAGGTGTACTGTGCAAACTTTCAGCTCTCTAGGACAAAATTACACACCTGCATAAGATGATATGTCACTCTTCGTTAGGAAATCTATGATATGCAAACGAAGCTATTAAGTACCATTTTGACTGCTTGAATATAAAGTGGGGGACGTGGGACTTCGGGCTATCTAGTTTAATAACTCAAATGTAAATATTTAAAGAAGAGTTATTACCTCGAAATATGAGATGCATATCTGTCCTATGTCATTTTTTGAAAACAGTTTTTTATCATTGAGGGGTTTACCTTAAAGGGGTCCTGCAAGGACTTTTTTACTGGTTTTTAATTTGCACTGAACCTGAGCGCACTGAACGTAGTAACTTAGTGAAACTTTTCTTTTCTCGAAATTCGCTTTATTTTAAAAGTTATAGGCAAATTAAGATTACAAAAACAAGCAAAAAATAACCTCCCTCATGGCGTCCTTGGTTGCTTGAGTGGCCGTGAACTAGAGGAGGGGTAGTGGGCTCATCGCGAGCGCTTACGGCTGCCGCACTCCGTGTAGACGGCGCGAGAGGGCGCCACTAAAGCATGTTTTGGATAGGTTGTATGCAGCGTGCAGCCGGAGCGGCTCTCATTGCATTCGCTGCGCGATTAAAGACTAATTCGGCATGACACTTCATTGGCCACAAACGACAGCAAACACGGGGTAAAGATCAGTTCAGAATGGGAGCCACTTCGCGCCGCCATACCGCGAGACGGCCAAACCCCAAGACAAAGCTTCTCGCCGAAAGCCTTCGGAACGCTCGGAGCCGGTCGGATCATCCTGTCTATACGACCGCAGCGCCGCCGCGTACATCTGGGACCTTTCCGTGTCGGTGCCTGATCCCACTACTCCTTTCTAGTATGCGTCGCCTTTTCCACCGCTTGGTGGCGGGTATGTCGACAGGTCATTTCTTGTTTCCATAATTTATAAACTGCGTTCGTTTCTTTTCTAACCTAAAATACTGAACAAAAAATACTTTTATAAATAATTGAAACAGTTCGCGCCACTTATATTTTGTATTTCGACTAAAAAGAAGCTTTCAGCGGCTCTGACCAGTAGTAAGCCCAGGACCAAAGACGTCACAATTTGCGCGCTTTCGGTACCGCGGGTCGCCCTCGTCGGTGGAGGAGGTTTCCGCGTCGTCCGGGTAAAATATGACGCACTGATATTTAGTTACTCTCTCCGTGCTCGCTGGCTTACCCGAACTTCAAGAGACGTGGAAACCGCAAAAAAGGTGGACGCTTAAATATGATTGCAGGGCCCCTTTTAAACAAAACAAAGTAGATAGCCGAATTCCCCAGTAAATTTCAGTTCAGAAACACCTTGATTGTGGTATCAGAATACTTTCACCTTCGAACAAAAGATTCCTTCGTATGAAATTTGCAGCGAAAATAAGAACTGAGAAAAATGAATTCAAACATTGAACTCCTTTACTTTGTTACTGCCTCACAATCTGTTGAAAATATTTTGTATCCACGTAACTATTTGGCATGTGGTTATCAAATTTAATGTAAGGGTGTATAATTAATCTCCGAAACTGAAAACCTCAAAATTCGAAAAATTAATTTTTTCAAAAAAATTTGAAATTTAGGTTTATGTCCCATTCCAGTTTACTCAGTCCTTCTCTCATGTGGGCAAACCAAATGATACTAAAAATGAGGAGAGGCCAGTTCAACTCTTTCTCTACCATGCCCATGACCATCGATCCCCCACAATTGACGGTTTCCATGCGCCGTTAAAAATTCAGTTGTGGCGCGTACAATCCCGTTGCACCATTGCGTGGATAGCCAAAGAACTACAGCTTCGGTTTCGACTTTTTTCTGCACCTCCTCCAAAGCTGGTGAACTATCGGAAAAAAAATTTCTGCATGGGGCGCTACAAAGACAGCCTCCCTCGCACAATTTAACTGCTTTTGCCGTTTGTCTTTTTAGTGATAGCAGCAGTGAGGACTGCAACTTACACAGCGGAAGATATAGTACCTCTCCACAATGCCCACTATGTTCAGAGTCTGGGGGGGTTACCAGGCAACCCAGACATGAAGCTTACGAACGTTAAAGTAACGGGAAGAAATATGGCCGGAAGCACTTCTCTGCCAAATATAGCGGTGAACAACTTCCTCGCTAAACGTGGCGGCAAAATTTTTCCATTTAGTTTCCCCGCCAAGTTTAGCCGTTCGGCGGTGCCACCAATTACATGCACTACGATCCACCGAGATTACGGGCCATATGTGACTACCGCCATACAAATGAATCATTTGGCTAATCGATTGATTGACCGATCAATCGATTGATTGACCGACTGACTACATCCTTCTCCCGGGGGCCGAGCAGGCCCACCTGGAGGACGAGAACGCCTTTGTGCGCAGCCGCGTGCTGCAGCTGTGGCAGGAGCTGTGCGTCCGGGGCGTGATCCCCCTGGGCCGGCAGCACGCCCTGGCGGCCACGGTGGCCGGCCGGCTGCTGGACAGGTCGAGCATGGTGCGCCGGCAGGCCGTCTGCTTCCTGGCCACCAGCCTCGACTGCAACCCCTTCTCCGCCAAGGTGCTCCCTCCCTTCCCGTTCCCGTCGGAAAAAAAGGAAAGTTGTGCAGCCGTAGCTCAACGGGCCGATCTAACCGTCGCGCTAAATTGCGATGGACGCTTTTTGAAATTCAGTCCCGCAACCTTGATCGCTATCATCACCGACGTGTATGGCATCTGTGCCAAACTAATGGTGGCTTTCTTGAGGCTGATGAAGGACGAAGTTGAAGATACGGTGATGTCTTGTTACTACAGACACTTTTGTTTCCCCCCCCCCCCCCCCCAAAAGCGTCCGTTATCCGAGTTGTCCGAATAATGAGACATAAATGCGTGTAATCCCAGTTTACCTCTGAAAGTGCTGTCTATATTGCCGCGTTCATGGCCGAGGGGGAATAATACTCCATACTTCTAGAAAATTTGCATTTACTCTTACCCCAAATGTCCGACGCGTGAACATTCTAGGCCGAATGTTTGAGATACCAAGTGTAGTAGGTGAGGAGCCCAGCATGGCCTTGCCGACTCACTCTCGCTTTAGCCAGCTGTCACGCCGACACCTTGACGCTCGCTTCTGCTTCCTCCACGCTCATTCTTTCTGTTGTTTTTGGCACAAGTTCGCCAATTAAACCTTCATATTCGGTTTTACGCTTGTCGATCCTTTTCCATCCGTGACAATATAGCGAGGTATCCATATTAGCAGGGTCCGTATTAAGACGCGACTACTGTCAGCAGAGTATATATGAGGCCTATACGTTTCAAGCGTTAGTACAGCACGACGTACGTATTAGATGTAACGGCTGCGTAAGCGTTTATTTCAGAGTGTGGCCCAACCAATCTCTTGGCGCAAGCTTGCTCTAAAGCCTTTTGATGGCAGAACTTTAATCGAGGGGCTCGTGGGTTGCTACTTTGCTGGTTTGTTCTTATGTTCGCAACATCGAAACTGTAACAAATCAAGAAAGAGTTATGAGGTGACCGAAGAATCGATTCTCATCTGCCATTGTTGTGCGAAAGTGACGGTGTCCGATGATGTACTGTTTCACGACAGCCATTAATTCGTCGAAAGGGAAACTGATTTTTGAGTCACCAGATGGCACTGAATTTTGAGAAGGGTCTATATGTATAGGGGGTGTTTAAGCGAAGACTCGGAAATTCCTACCAATAAAGTGGTTGAGACAAATGAAAAAAAAAAAAAAAAGAAACTCTTTTCGGGAACAAACTGCCGGCCATGGCAGGCATTTGGAATTTAGGAAAAACATACTGATTAGCCGAATAATAAACTAAAATTCACTTATTAGCTTTTAATTAGTGAAAATAAATGTATGGTTCCAATTAGAGACTTCCCTAAATCAGTCAATTTTAGAAAGACTTGGAGCATGTGTGAAGCGTGGAGGAACACTAAAGTTTCCACACGTTCAGCAAAAGCGAGGTGGACGATGCGAAAATGCGGATGATTTTCTTATCATTCGCATTTTGACGTTACCAGCCTGACAAATTTTTGAGTCTTAGCTGAAACGCCCGATATAAGAAACGGTTGGTTTTCACATTTTTTTATTGTCACACACTGATCAGTCACATAATGTCTTGCCAAGTGACGTCGCATTACGGTGCTCAGCGTCACGTGGCACTATGCAATGTCCTCGCTATCTGTAGCTTCTTACATGCGATAGCATTTCTGAGTGAACCTTACACACCTTTGCGTCCGCGGTTCGGTTTGTATCCAACGAAGCTGGTAACATGCACCTGGTTTATACCCACTTCACAACGAATGTGGTATGATATATTAGCTTGTGATTGGCAAAAGCAGTTACCAAGGGTCTTATTGTAAAAATATCTATGTATATTTCTTTACATTGATATAGTAAGAGACAAACATTTGAGTTTCAGAAATGCTGCAAACATTGTTTGTTGGTCGTGCTCCCACGACTAACCAGCGATTTGCAGAAAGTGGACAGTCAGAAAATTATGAAACTTGATGGGCGTCGGCCAAGAAATATTTTCGGAGTTTTCGCAGCAGTTTCTATGCAGTTCAGTAAAGAAACATTTACGCGGTATAAGACGGTCCATTTCATTGAAATCTCATTTCAACGACAATCTACACAGCGATTTTTCGCAACAATCTTTTGTTAATGAGTACTCACGTGCTTGTTTCAAATTGTACCACCGTGTCCTGAAGGTCCAGGTATATAAGTATGTATGTTTGGGTCAGGTTCAGCTTTTTAAAACTGCTGGCAAAACAAAATTTTATTAGACTTGGCACATGCACAACTAATGTTGTGCATATGTATGCCGCGTCCTGTCCAGTTCTTCCTTCGTTTTCGTCTGTGTTGTTTTGGCGTATCATGCCATGATGCAAAACCAACTAGCCATCCTTAATGTTTTCTCCTTGTTTTTCTTTTTTCAGTTAACCCTAGAAAAGCTGGAGACGAACTTGGCAGTCGAGAAGGCAAAGTTGAAAGGCATGATGTTGGAGAGCGAAGCAAACGAAGGTGGGGCTATTTCTTAACAGAGAATGTTTCTTTTTGTAAATTTCTACAGGTGTACAACGCTGTTGTTGAGCTCGAGAGGCTTGCTGAGACCTGGACACTATAATTGCTAATCATCGGCAGAAAAAAGAGAGCTAAAAATTGTATTCGGCAAAAAAAAATTGTCCGCATCTCCACGTGGTGAATGATGTTGCTTGGGGCGAAGCTCTGGTGGTGCTTGTCTGCGTAGACGCCGAGCCGCAGCATACCGAGCCTTTTCATTCATGTCAGTAGGAGAATGTGTGGTTTTCTTCTTTTTCTTTTTTTTTAAGCAGACAGATGGGATGGCATCTCAGAACCCCCTACTCTTTTTTTTCTTCACTTTCCTTTGAGCCTTTTCAATCATGTCAGTAGGAGAATGTGTGGTTTTCTTCTTTTTCTTTTTTAAGCAGACAGATGGGATGGCATCTCAGAACCCCCTACTCTTTTTTTTTCTTCTGGCAGCTCAGAACCCCCACTCTTTTGTTTCTTCGTTCTGTTTTCGTATTTTTCATCTTTGTTTTTTTTCCATTTTTATTGGCCTACACGAGCACGTGAGCATTGCTCACTGACTCGTGAGCCACGGGATCTAACGAGCAAGCACGAGCACCCGACGCCGGCCTACGGCGGACGGACATACGGACATGGCTAGCCCCTAAAGAGCTTCGCCCCTAAAAAAGAAAGCTAGAATGGCAATGTATGAAAGTCTGCCACTTGATATCAGATAAAAGTTAGTTTCACCCAAAGATTGTAGGGAGTGGGAGGAGCCAACGATATGCTGAACTTCAAAGAGCCCGAATCACTTCACAAATGAAAGGGAATCGGATTAAAAGAATTGGGATTGAAGGTCGACATCCAAAGAAGGAAACCTCCTCCAGTTCCTGTTTGTGCCTGCAGAAAAGAGGAAAAGTTTCCTTTTTTCTGCTGGAATTGGCTACCCAGAGGCTGCTCCTGACACTTGCATTTGACATCAGTCGACCGCGCTACAGCTTGTCGCGTTCCATCGCGACGCTTTGCGCGGAATTTAAACGCAGTGGTGCCAGTGTGCGAGTAGCGCTTGAACGCTTTCGGTCCCAAACTAGACCAAAAGTTTCTCAGTACAGTCGCCGACCGATTTTTCGGACACTTCTGCTTATTCGGACGTTTTCGCTGAATCATAACCCACCCCATAGAGTTAATGTATAACATTGACCGAAATTTCGGACGCCATAAAGCTTAATGCTCTATATTTCTGACATAATTTGCGTGATTTATTCAGTTTACAGCCACAAAACAGCTGCCGCGACAGCGCCGCGAGCTTAGTCACTGCCATTTTGGTAGTTTTGATTTTGCCCTGTTGCCTCAATGCCACGTCCTACGAAATAAACAAGCAGGGTTGAGTCTGTAGTCAGGTTTTCTGGTTCCGCTATAGCCAATATGGCCGCCGTCTGCCCATTCTTATGGCTCTTCCAGTTCTTCTCGTGGTCCGTGTTTTTCAAGTGCGACCGCGAGAAGGGCGGCCGTCTGCCGTTCTTGTGGCCTTTGAGTGCGAAGGTTTTTTGCCAATAGGCTTAGTATTGAAGTGAGCTTGGTGGACTAAACATTGTCTACAAAGAGTGCCAAATGGTGCCAACAAAGTGCAGCGCCGTGATCAAGCACATCAACAAACAAGTGAAAAGTGAACAATATAAAGCGGAAGTTGCACGAGAACTTAAAATTGGCATCAAGCAAGTCAAAAGTGGCCAATATGCAGCGGGATATGCGCGGAAATTTGATATTTTGGCTGAAATCGATTTTTCGGACCACTTGATTATTCGGAAAATTTCGTGGTCCTCTTCGAGTTTGAAAAATCGGTCGGCGACTGTATATCAAATCTAACACTAGATTTGTAAACGATATTAAGCACCATAAAGTGTAAACATTTAATTTCAGTATCGTAAATAATTTAAGAAATGTTTTCCCCTGGCGCATGTCCCCGAGGAAATGTGCGCACACTGGAAGTGTTCCAGTGTGCGCACAGTGGCGCTCGTTTCACTTTCATGTAAATGAACACATTTAGACGACAAGCAATTGCAAGAGGTTGCGGCGCAGTGTGCCACAGCCAAACGAAAGTGTGGGAGCCAGCCTCTGCTGCAGCTCCTTGGTGATGCGGTGGAGGGAGCTCGAGAAGGGATGGGAAATGAGAAAGTGGAGAGCAATTTTCCAGACACTCTGGAATTTGTTTCCATGCTTTGGTGAAATTCAGGTTTTGTTTTAGTTAGTCTAAAGGGCATGCTGCTTCGATAGCCTAGATCAGTAATTGAATGTTGCTGGGAAGTGAGGATCTAGTTTTCGAAATGCAAGGACATATGGGCTCTTTTGACAAACTCCTACAAATGTTTGAGTACTGAAAACGCCAATTAAAGCGATGGAAGTGCCGCGCCATTTGTGCCAAATTGCGCCATGAACGAATGTCTGCTACGTCTTGTGCCAAAGTGCCATTTTTTGCTAAGAATTGCGCCACACCTGCACCAAAATGGGCAATGCAAAAAAGAAAACAAAATTTATTATTGGTTGACTCTAATATTTAGAAAAGTAGGAGGAAAGGAAAATGAGACAAATATGTATTTTAGGGCGTCCCTACTCCCGTTTGTTTGTTTTATCTGAAGTTGGAGCACAGTTGAAGGCTCGAACAGATGCAACCACGAACACATACGAAAAGCGCAAGTCCCGGGACATTCGCTGCACTTGATTGGTTTTGTCTATGAAAGACCACACACAGGAAGATGGACGAATGCTATGATGTTGCGCTTCGACACTGGTTGGTCCCATTAGCCCATAGCAGCGGCTGAGCATTAAATTAACCCTTTCATGGTCACTGACGTACCTGTACGTCAGCACGGGAGCGTCCCGCATGGTTGCTGACGTACACGTACGTCCGCGACAGCTCATTAAAAAATTCCCGCCTCCGCTTGAACGGGCGCGTTCGCGGGGACGTGCTGCCATCTGGTAGGTTTGTAGGGAACTACGACAGTATAACTCCGGTCGTGTTTGTTTTGGCGCAGCTTTTTGAAATTGCAAAACTGGACGTTCTGTGCAAGTGATATTTTCGAGATGGCCGCGTCTGCCGGCTGCTCCAGATGTAGCGTAGCGGAGGTTGAAGCGATGGCTCTTCGGGTTCAGACTTTGAATACTTCTCGGACTCCGAGTCGAATGACAGCTCGACATCCGAACAACAACTGGAAACCAGCTCGGTTCGGAGTCCGGAGTGTGACACACAGCCGCACCGTCTGCTAGACCGTCTCGGAAACGGGCGCTTCGAAGTTTTAGTCCTTTTTGCTTTGTTTAGCCTCTAGCTAGTGTGCCGCAGATGTTTTGAAGTGTGTGTACTATTTATTGTAAGTCTTACATTTCTTTTTATGCGACAATAAACTAGTGTATACTCTTTGCAATCGCACCGCGTAAAAAAACCCGACCACGGAGTCTCGTCTTTAGACAAAAAAAGCGACCATGAAAGGGTTAAGGAGGAACGGAGTATTGAGATTGCTCGTCAACCGCGCTGGTTGGTCGATGCGCTGGCAGAGTCATCGCCGACACCATCTAAATTTCCAGATGATGTCGGCGATGTGCGGAGCTAAAAGTTGCAAGAAAGCATTGCCAAATTGTAGGATGGCGGCTGCTGTGGTAAGACAGAACCAGGGTCTTACCATAGGTCTCACCACCGCGCGTCGATCTTCACCACTTTGCACTAGAGTGCTAGGTGCAGCGGCTTACATGGGTGAGTGCCTGGGTTAGTGCAGGAGGCTCTGTAATTATGCTCAGTACTATTCCAATTCTACTTTTATTTTTTGTCTCGGTGGTAGGTTGACCTCCAGTTTAAAAATCTGCCGAGAAGAAAAAATGCGGGTCTGTGTTTGAAGAAAGGGTAGCCAAGTTTGTTCCCGTGCAGCTGCCGATTGAAAGAACTGCAAACTTTGACTTGGCTCTGGTTCCAATGCCGCTAAGGATCAGCGTCACTTCCATAAGTGTAGGTTTTCATAATATTTAAGGGTGGTTGTTTTGGCAGTTCATAACATTAAAGTATGGTATGGTAGGTTCGTAAACCTTGGTGGACACATTTTTGTTGATAGACGAGCTGGTTTTTGCAGGCATTTTACAAAACATATACAGGCTAAATAAACTACCGGCTGTAAAAGTGCGAGGGGAGGAAGCTTTATTCCAACTGAAGTGTTGCGCTATGGTTCATTTTTCACCAATTTTTAAGTACCCATTGTAAATGGAAACCTCTCTGACTGAGCCTTCCTTCTAAAAAAAATGCTCTGTGTTCCCTTGGTCCCCTATTTATTCTTATTACAAAAATACAGTCGAAGCTCGTTTATTCAAACTCTCTTAATTCAAACTTGTGGATAATTCAAACTAACATGCAGGTTCCATTCTATGCACCTCTATGGGAGAAAACTCCCAGTAATTCACACTTTGCTTTATTCAAACGAATTTCCGGTCCCTCTCGAGTTTGAATTAATGAGATTCGACTGTAATGAGTAATGTGCTTCAGCATCAAAAAGGAACCCTCAGTCATTATCAAAGATGAACTCATTTAGCGATGCAATCACTTTTTAATTTTTCTGTACTAAAAGGATTAGTGACTGCTCCAAACCAATCTTTTGCCTGCTACAGAACCTGCTATAAAAGGTCAAATGCTGCTTCCATCACTGTAATTGGTAGTGATAGGTCAAACTTTTACCGTTTCGTGCGCGAAAATTAATGCGATAACTGCTGAGCCTTCACCAGAAGAGATAACAATATTATTGTAAATATGCATGTTTTTTTTTCGAATTCGAGTCACTTCAGCTTTGCATGAAAGTTTGCATCTCAATCACGTCTCATTTTTAATTTTTAAAATGCCAGTTTCTGACGTTGGGACACGTGCGGACGTTTAGGAGTTACGAATGTCGGATGCGCAACTTCGAGCATGATATTTCTGTGTTTAGTTTTATGCGTACAAATGAAAACCGTGAAATGACGTTAATTAAAAAGCAATGATATTTTGTTTTGGCGCAAACTGCTTGTGAGTCGAGAACAGCATTGCTGTAATGGCGAGGAGTGCTTTAAAGTAGTTGTCAGTCAATGTTGCAACTATTTCGTGCATTAGTGGAAAGATCGAAGAATATCGAGTTGTCCAGAATGTATCGACCGCATTATTTGTCACTTGCACTGATTCCTGGTCGATCTTCTGTTCTTGACGCAGAAAATATTATAGAACACCACACTTTCAAAGGCTGAAAAACACACAGTTACCATGTACTCTGCACCTCGCTGTAATCGCTGGTAATACCACACTGTATGAGTGTAACCTCACGGCGCCCAGTTGCAATCCATGGCCCCGCGGCCCCGTCGCGGTCTCACGCGTGCGCAGGCGTTTCCGAATCTTTGCCGAACTTTCCTTCAAAAGTTCATCATGTGCCAAACTTTGCCGAATCTGAAGTTTGGCAGATTCAGTTCATCGCTAGTTTACACGCAGACGCTTAGTTCATATTTTTGTGGTGTTTGTGAAACGTTGAAGCCTGTTGCGCCACCACTGACGGAACTCACCAAGTACCACCGGGGACGCTCCTTCGTGTAGCCGGCTACTTCGGCAGAGGCGATCGATTGAGGCTAAGAAAGATGCTACAAGGCTGGAAGACGTTGCTTTCAAGCATAGAATGACGTACATCAAATGTTCAACATGACATCCGGCGGGGTTTTGAGCCAGAAGTATGTTTCGTGAAACCGCCTTTGAAACGCAGGGATGGAGGGTCTGGCGCCGGCGGACTCCTCCTGGATGTTGATGCTCCCGGACATTCAAGAGGCGCTGAAGGGACACTGCAATGGGCATGACGCCTCCGCGGAGATCCAGCAGGATGAGGCGGAAGAAGACGAGGGCGTCCTGCTTTCAGAGTATGTGTGCTTACGCATGCCGCATGTGGCGGGCGTGGTTGCGTCGTTGAGCCTTTGAACGCGTCGCGGCAGTACCATCTAAAAGACGAGGCCCGTGCACGACATCGGCGTTTTTGGACCCCCACTTGCCTCGAGCGGCAAACACTTTCGTTGTCTGACGCAACCTGGGTGGCACTGCCTGGCTGCACTAGCAATGACGTTTCAGGTATAGGTGCAGGCTTTCTCTTCTGGGTGAGTCATGCTAATCTCTTTTAGTACATCATATGTTAGTGCAGGGGTACTTCAAATTTTTTGGTCTCGAGAAACCGCTATCTGCCTCGAATGGCAGCCGAAGAACCCCTGCCGGCCTTGCCATTGACACAGTTAAGCAATACAGGAGCCTGCGGGCCTTGTAAACAATAATGCATGCCCTAGGAGGCGTTTGGTATATAGTTATGCATTAGTGAGTGGCTTAGATGTCCTAAAGTAGTGCACGTAGCATGTGATATGGTCGCGCGGCTTTGGATTGGCTCTGATGGCTCATGGCATCCGCTGTGGTCAGTTGTAAGGTGAAAACGAGTATAGAAACCCGGTTTGAGAACTTATGGTTTAGTGTAAAGCAGCGGTTCTCAGATTGGGGTCCGTGGGTCCTTTGGGGTCCGAAAAAGACATTCTAGGGGTCCGTGAAGCCCTGCCTCACGAGTAAAGCCGTTAATAAAGGCTGTATTTTGTGTGTATGTCAATGAGAGAAACCTACTTCATACTACCCCATAGTTATATCCATTTATTAAATTCTTATCATAATTAACCTATACGTTTCCCTTCCCTTCACTGCGAACGGGGTCCTCCATCATCTCCGCCGATCCAGAAGGGGTCTGCAAACCGTCAATGGCTGAGAACCACTGGTGTACAGTTATGAATAGGTGCCACAGCGTTGTGCAGTAATTGTGCCTAGCGCCCGTGTCTTTCAATTTTAGTGTAATATTTCTTTTCTACGTAAGGAAGTCTAACTACATATACCGTAATATCCCGAGTCTTCGCCCATCCTGGAGTCATTGCCCACCCCACTTTTTGGGCGAATCTCGACTTCCAAAAGAACACAGAGTGATCGCCCACCCCTACAAATACCCTAACGCGGACTCTGCGATCAGCAAACATTCTTCCCACCCGAATGACGCGGTTGCAGACCTTACAGTTGGAGGACGTTCGTGACAGAGTAAAATGAAAGAGGAAAAGACACTTCTCTTTGCTTACACATTTCCTGCGTAAACAGACATATGCGTGCGAAAGGTAAACAATGGAGATAACAGAATGAAACTTTGTTTTGCTTACAAAAAATTTGTTCGGACAAAAAAACAAACTCTGAAAAATTACACAAGTAGTAACCGATTCAGGAATTGCAAGGTAAGCAAACGCCTCATATCATAGAATGTAACCGTAGAGTGTAAGCAAAGGTCTCCGTGAACCCGTTCCTCCCGGAATGTTGGGACCGCGGTGGGTAAGGTTGTGCAATGTTTTAGACAAACCCAATGGGTAAATAAAGATTTGCAGGAACGCTGCACACAGACGTTTTCTGTCCCATTTCGTCCCATTTTGAGCTCCATGTTTGTGGTGCCATCCACGCCATGCAGCAGCGCCGCCTCAACCCACGTTAATTGCACGTATGCATGCATGTATGCACCAAACAAGAAAGTTGTGCACGGGTTTGCGATTGACAAGGTGCCCGACTTGGCCCAATGCCAAAATATTCGCCAACTTGATCGCTGGTTTTCCCTCTTCCCCAGCATCGTTCTTCGCCGCTTCTTTCGTCCTCTCGCTCGTTGCGCTTGGTTAGTTTTTCTGTTTTCTCGTTGACTTCTTTTTTTTGTTACTAAAGAGGCAAACATAGTGGTGTTAGAAACGTGCTTTCACGAAACAAATGTTTGCGTTGTATGCCGATCGGTGGTGTTCATCGCGTGTATGCAAGCAACGGAGTTTGCGACAGTCAAACATTCTTTCATGACCATTTCTTGCATAAAACAATAAAATTAATTTGAGTTTTGAGTTGAATGCATTCTTGTGTAGCCGCGCTAGATACATGCAGAAAAATGGGTGTTTGTTTTAGCTTTTCCTAAATTTTTGGTGCTTACCCACCGAGACATGGCCCACCCCACTTTTTTATGAATTTCAGGTGGCAGGGAGGTGGGCGACGACCCGGGATATTACGATATGGTAGAATCCAAAAGTTCAGGGACTGGGTTTGTATGTATGTATGTGTAAAAAAAAACCACGACAATCCTTTGGTTATGCTTTGACGCGTTTCCTTCGTACAGAGAAATGGTTTTGTCCGAGTAAGGTGACAGGTTTGCTGCAGTAGGTCGGTTATTGAGAGGGAGGCATGGAGTGCTCGGTAGCAATTTCTGAAACGTTGACACCGTAATGTTATTTGACACTAGCACTACATTGTAAGTCATGTGACATTGTGACATCACCTAACACAATGATATGACACCTACGACTTGACAGTGTGATGCCGTGCTGTTTGTTACATTGGCATACCTGCCAAGTTTTACGATTTTATCGTAAAGTGTCCGATTTCCAGCGCTTTCTTACGATTATCGTATTAACAACAATATTTGTACAATTTTCCGCACCCCGTGTAAAAAAAAAAAAAAAAAAAGTTTCTGTTTAAGCTGCATCTCGCCTGTTTACAAGTTGGGGTTGGCAGCACTGGTACATCGAGGGAGGAGATTTCCAAAACTGTTTAGGAAATCTCCTTTGTTGTGGCGACGTTGGTTGTGGCGAACGTTGTGCGTTGTGTGACTGGAACTTTTACTCATGATCCCTTGAAACCATCTTTGCTACAAGATGTCTGGAAAAAAATATTTTCAAGTGTTTATTCCCATCTATTCAACCGACTTTACATTTATGAAGACGTCGCGCAAGGGCGAAAGGTACGCATTTTGTAGTCTGTGTCGCTGCAATGTCAACATTTCGCACGCTGGTCGCCGGGACATTCTGTGTCATCTGAATAAAAAAAAGCACAAGGACTCTGCAAATTTAGTTGAAACCAACGAGAAGCTTGGAGGATTAGTCGATCAACGGATTACGACATTACCCGAGCAGAATGCCTTTTACAGCATTTTTGATCGAACACTACGTGCCGTTCACGGCGGTTGTTGTGGAGACGTTAAAGAGCAAGAACTTTGCTCTTTAACGTCTCCGTTAAGCCAGGCACAGGCGAAAGACCTTTCAGCAAAGTGAAGAAGGCACACACGCAGTTCCGCTCCTCCATGTCGAAAAAGACCCTTGAACAGTTGTTAGTTGTGAGATGCAGCCAGTCCGGAAAGTGCCATGAACAAGTGTTCTACAAGAACTTCCTAAGGAAAGCAAAAACTGCAACTTCCTCAGTGTTGGCCCAACCTTCTACTTCTAAAGAATAAGACATTTCGTGCAATGTATGATGTGTTTGTGCCCTAGTTGAGGCATTTTTCTTACCTAAACCAAGTTTTTGAAGAATAAAACAGTTTTCGTATTTCTTGACACAATTGTAGTGTTTTTTGGCATCCCCTGTAGTATTTTCAGCATTGTAGGGTTGGCAGGTCTGCATTGGGTGTTAAGTTGTGCCGTAATGGGGCGTCGCATCACGTGACATGTTCACAGTCACTTGACACCGTGATGTCATGTTTAGAACTGGGAGATCCGGGACAAAATTAGAGGTGATATTGGGACAAAAGAAGAATGGGAAATGCCAAAGCAATGGGCACATTCCGGAACAATATACGCTTCTGCGAGTACGCCTGGAGTGTTTGGTATTAGCATTGAAATGAGCATTCTTCTGTTTATTGATGCGTCAGCATTAGTACGCACATGAGCGGGGAAAGCTGACGGCGTCCATCTGTGCAGAAAACAGTGGAAAGGGAAGTGCAGTGCATAGAGGGGAGGAGAGTGGTGAAGGGCAAAGGCAAGAGGGAGGCGACATAACAAGGCGGAAGCCAATGCACGCACGGCGAGGCAAGGCAAGACGAGAGGGTGGCGATGCGGCATCATTGGGGTGGAAGCCAATGTCCTCGCGAATGCTGGCGCGAGTCTGAACTTGCAGGTGTGCGGAGCTTGTATGCCTTGGTTTGTGCTAAAAAAATGGAGTGTGAACAAAGTACTAGCACTTGTCTAAGTAGGTGGCAAAAAAATTAAAGGAAGATTCATTGGTGGATCCTTAGGGAATGCGTTAGCACACGACCCTTGGGAAACGCCACACACATCCCCCTTCGGGAAACGCTAACATCGACCCTGTAGCGAAGCCAAAAACAGGCAGCAAAAAAAGAGAGGGAGCAAAAAAGTGCCAGAAGGGAAAGCCAAAACAAAGGTGAAGGGATCAGCAATAGCGTTTCCCAGAGGGGGACATGTGGGGCATTTCCCAGGGGTCGTGCTGATGCATTCCCTAAGAATCCAACAGTGGATCTTGCCTTCATTTTTATTCCAAGACACATTCTACTCTCGTGCATTGAAGGGAATGGTCGGGAGCACCTCAAGTGTTTGTTTTCTTGGGCTGTGCCTTTCCTCTGTTAACAAATTGCTAGAAGTCTGAGAACGATCGCTTCACTTCCACACAGACAAGCGGCAAAAACCTGAGGGCTCGTTTGGCATACAAGTCATAAACGCCATTTGGAAGTTTTTGTTGAACGTACCCACCCTATGTCAGGGTTTTTCTCGAGCGACTTACGAAGTTTGTCATTCGCAGACCTGTCCAACAACAATGCAGCAGCAGGAGTGCGCGCCGCACTTATCGGTCGGTGACGTAGTATATCCAGCGCCTTAGGAGGCAGGGAAGGCAGCCAGCTCATATAAGTAGGGTTCGGAGTTTTTGGTTTAAACCGATAAACGTACGCCGAATCCATTTTCGTAAATTCGGTTTTAACCGAAAAAGGTGAGTTTTTAGATTCAGTGCTTTCGGTTTAAACCGATAAAAACCGATAAAAGTATGCCGAATACAGTTTCTAAAATTCTGTTTTTAGGTTTGGCGTTTTCGGTATTAACCGATAAAAACTGATAAAAGTACTCCGAATACATTTTTTTAAATTCTGTTTTAACCGAAAATGGTCAGTTTTTTTATGGCTGCATCGAGATGGGCGGGGGGAGGGGGGAAGGGAGAGAGGGCGTTGCAAGGTTCGACACTGTGTGACCTCTTCCAAGGTTCAACATGCAACAAAAGAGGTCTTGGGTTGTCCTTCGCGGGACATCTGTGTCCTTTCTGTGATCGGGCTTAATGTGTCAAGTTCCTGGTCCTAAAAAAAAAAAAAAAGTTTGGGTATGGGCTTAGTATAAGGTTTGTTAGCTTCATGCAAGATCTGCAGCCAGAGTTTAGTGAGTACACGAATTATGTTCTGCTTCAAAACGTCGCACCGTGTCTCTTTTGGTAGTCACATTTGGTTGAGTGGCCGATTTTGGCTCAGGCAGCACTTCATCTCCTCAGCCTGCCAGTGTCCAGTGTTAACGTTGAGAGGGCATTTTCGAAGCCCAGGGTCATTAACAGGAAAGAATGAGCGTGGATCAACATGGAGAACCTGGGAAAGTACATGTGGGTTCACTATAATAAGATCACGTAATCCTGATGTCCTGAAGGTGAAGTTCCATGTTTTTTGGGGGCACTGACTTGTTTGTACTTCTGTGTTTTTTTTTTTTTTTTTTTACAGTTGCACACATTTGCCAAATAATGTGTCAATTTTTTTTTTTTTCAATGTATCTGTGCTGTTATTCTTTGAGTGATCACAAATAGCAGAGCTACAAGGATCATCTGATCCGGTGTCCGATGGTGTTTTTTTAGTATTCACCGAAAAACACCGGTAAACGTTTGTGGGCATAAATATACACTGGAAAAAACCGAAAATTGAATTTTAAAGTAAACACCGAAAAAAGTACACCGAAATTTGAAAAAAAAAAAACAAAAAAACACGAAAACGTGGAACCTTATACCGTATTTACTCGCATAATGAACGCACTTTTTTTTCCGAAAAATCGATGCAAAGTTGGGGGGGGGGGGGCGTTCATTACGCGAAGTAAAATTTTTGCGTCCGTATTTACTCGGATAATGAACGGACCTTTTATCGGAAAGATCGACGTAACTTCTTACCTCTTTGAGCGCGGCGCGCGACTCCAAAACCAAACTGCGATGCGCAAAAAAAAAAAAAATATTCCTCTCCTTTTTTTTTTTTGCTTCCGTGTTTTCTTTTTTGTTGTTTTTTTCGCCTTTCGTAAGTTGTTTTGTTTGCCCATGCATTCGCGACCTCGCTGCATAGGATAGAAAAGTGGGTTCATTTCGAGGGCTTCTCGCTTCTCTTTCCAAAGTGCGAGGAGGCGAGGGCAGGATGGCTTCATTATGTGCGCTTTGCTTAGGCGAGGGCTTCTCCACTTTTCTTTCTAATCTCCTTGCGCGCGGCGCGCGACGCACGACCCCGGAACCAAACTGCGCTGTGCAAAAAAAAAAAAAAGCTTTTCTTTGTTTTTTTTTTTCTCTTGGTTCCTTGGATTGTTTTTCTTTTTTTTCCCCTTTCGCAAGCTAAGGGCTTCTCTTTCTTATCTCCTTGCGCGCGGCGCGCGACCCAAAGTCCAGACCGCGCTGTGCAAAGAAAAAGAAAAAAAAAACTCCTTTGTTTTTTTTTCTCTTGCTTCCGTGGATTCTTTTTTTTCCCGCCTTTCGCAAGCTGTTTCGTTTCGCTTTGCTTAGGCGAGGGCTTCTCCGCTTCTCTTTCTTATCTCCTTGCGCGCGGCGCGCGATCCAAAGTCCAGACTGCGCTGTGCAAGAAAAAGAAAGCTCCTCTTTGTTTTTTTTTCTTTTCTCTTGGTTCCGTGGATTGCAAATAAAAAAAAAAAAGCTCCTCTCCGTGTTTCTTTTTCTTGGTTCCATTGGATCTTTTATTTTTTAACGCCTTTTACAAGGCGTTTTGTTCGCCCACGCATTCGCGACCTCTGTACCAGGATAGAAAAGTGCGTTCATTTCGCGCGCGTGGGGGGAGGGGGTCAAATTTTTGACGTCCGAGTTGGGGTGCGTTTATTACGCCAGGGAAAAAAAGGTCCAAATTTTGAGAGCCGACTTGGGGGTGCGTTCATTACGCGAGTGCGTTCATTGTGCGAGTAAATACGGTATATAAGGCAGCGCATGTGGTTTGAACGCCATTGGAGCCAATTGCCAAAAGAATGCCACGTTGGCTCCTTGCCGTCGCAAAAATGTTAGCAGTGTGGGAAATGCACATTGTATACAGGCGTCTCTGTTAAGTAACTGGACACTTAATGGAAAATTGGGACAATATAGAATCTTCCGGGACACTCAACATAAATTTGAGCTCTAGCATGTTACAGCGTGATGTCATGCTGCCCAGATTTCTGTACATATTGCTAATGCATTCTGCATGTGGGATGTTTAGGCATTAGATTGTAGGAGTGCCTTAATTTTTTTTAAATTATTGTTTATGCAATCTTACTTTTTTTTTTCTTATGGCGACAGCTGTCATTGGTAGGTTTTGCAACGAATTCTGAAGTGTGTGGTGCGGCCCGTTGTAATTTTCTCTCTAGATTTAGCGGGAAATCGCAATGTCGTGCGACAAATTTCAGTTTGGTGGGGAATTTGACAATACCTGGCTAAATTTGGCGGGGTATTGTCACAGAACATGACGCTACGTTGAGCGTTTCTCCACTAAGTTCAGCTGGAAATTGTGGCATCATTTGATGTCCCCTGACACTCGCGTCACGCGAGGCCTTTTTCCACTAAATTGTGTTTGATATTGTGACTTTGTGCGGCTTCACGTGACCAGACACTGACGTTGCACGACACTGTCACGTCACATGATGCTGCATGTCCATTGATATCTCAGTCATGTGACATGTAATCTTTGCACCTTCGCCAAATTTTGTATGGTAGTGGAGAATGACTGTTTAATCCACAAATGGCTGTCATATCTGGATGCAGTTTTACTGCTTACATTCTCGAGATCATAAATTTCTTTAAATCTGGTCGTTCTAATTGACGGATAGTTATAGGGGGGATTATTGTAAGTAGATTTGACGCTAGTATTGTACAGCAATTTGCTCTGTCCAGGAGCATGGGGGTATTATTTTGGACACTAAGGCCATTCCAGATATGGCAATATTTGGTTTATTGTGTTCGACAAGTGTTCTAAGGACGCAAGGATACAAGAAAGGAACACTCACTCGGCACCGAGTGAGTGTTTCTTTTTTCTGTGCTCGTGTCCTTAGAGTGATTGTCTTTCAAGTGCATCGTTACGTCGATTGTCATAAACGACCGACTTGCCCAAACAGCAGTTTTAACTCGGTTTATTGTTTGTACTTTCCGGTTTTGTCGATAATGCAGAGGGTGGATTGTGCTGTGTTGGGTGATTCCCTGAAACACGGATGCTGCTTTTCTAGGGTTCTCCAAGAGATCCGGACCCTTCTCAAGAAAGGGTTCTACACCCAGGCAGTTGCTGTGGTGAAGAAAGCCATCGCCATGTATCCAGAGAGCAACCTCTTTTGTGCCTCCGAGAGTTCTCCAGAAGCACCGTGAGTTCCTCTCTTTCTTTTTCTGCTGTTGTACTACGGTGCACCTATTCTGCAATTTTCCTTGGAGATGCATCGCAATGCTCGCTCTCAATCTGACTCGATTCTTGTGCAAGCTAATGATCAACAATTTGCTCTCTCTCTTTTTTTTAATGCGGAGTTAGTGGGCCGTGCAACAGATCAGTCTAAAGCCTGATGCACAAAAATAAATTCTTCCCCACAGAAAATTTCTTCTTTCCTTCCTTTCCTCCATTTCCTTACTTTTTAAGTCCTCGCATGATAAGCATCTAAGTGGCTTTTAATCCCCCAAAGCTGAACAACAGGGATTAGTCACATTGACAGGAAATAAGCGCCGAAAGCCTTGACGCGGACAACACTATGACTCCAACATTCTTTTTTTTCGTGGAACGCTCTTCGGGTTATTCTATGACGGGCTGACAAGTTTCTCTTCAGGAAGTATCGTACTCTGTTTGTCCCTTAGCTGACAATACGGTGGAAGCTATGTGCTTGTTGGACCAGTCTACATGTCTATCTTTAGCCACGTGATTATGCTCCCACCCATACGCACCACGGCCGAACTAGAAGCGAGCGCTCTCTTTCTCTTGTTACGGCCTTTGCAATCGCCCGGGAGTCAATGGCATTTTTTCTCCGTATGTAGTTAACTTGCTTGCCGCCAGAGGCGCAACCACCTCACCCCACTTAACCCCACTCGGAGAGTGCCTTCGAGCTGCTTTGCGCTAGTGTTCGAGCTTCGTAGGTTGTTGTTTTGGCAACGGTTTATTGAACTTCGCTCCGATTTAAGTCACTCTACCGACAGGCAGTGTCGTCCGCAAACTGCGTTTTCCTGTGACATGGACGGGACCTCTGTACTGACGTGAAAAAACAGAAAGAGCCTTGCGCTCCATCTCCATTCGTGACATACTCTGGTCTGGTGTACGTCGGTGGCTATCTGGTGAAACTCGTTAGTGAGTTTGGGTGCGACGCCCGTGTTATGCTGTTGACTACGAGTAACAGGGGTGATCCTCTGTTCGTCTTATTGCAAGGCCATAATAAAAGCGGACTTCATTATCCAAATCCTAGGTTCCTCGCACTTCTGGGCAACATTGTTGCTTTTTAGGGGCGAAGCTCCTTAGGGGCTAGCCATGTCCGTCGGCCGTCCGCCGTAGGCCCGGCGTCGGGTGCTCGTGCTTCTGCTCGTGAGATCACGTGCTCACGAGCATGTGAGCACATGCTCACGTGCTCGTGTAGGGCAAAAAAAAAAAAAAAGGAAAAAAAAAAGATGAAAAAAATTATGAAAAAAGGGTAGGGGGTTCCGAGATGCCATCCCATCTGTCTGCTTAAAAAAACAAAAAGAAGAAAACCACACATTCTCCTACTGACATGAATGAAAAGGCTCAAAGAAAAAGAAGAAGAAAAAAAAGAGTAGGGGGTTCTGAGATGCCATCCCATCTGTCTGCTTAAAAAAAGAAAAAGAAGAAAACCACACATTCTCCTACTGACATGATTGAAAAGGCTCAAAGAAAAGGAAGAAAAAAAAGAGTAGGGGGTTCTGAGATGCCATCCCATCTGTCTGCTTAAAAAAAGAAAAAGAAGAAAACCACACATTCTCCTACTGACATGAATGAAAAGGCTCGACATGCTGCGCCTCGGCGTCTACGCAGACAAGCACCACCAGAGCTTCGCCCCAAGCAACATCATTCACCACGTGGAGATGCGGTCAATTTTTTTTTAAATGCTGTTAAGCACCTTCCACATACAAATATGCACAAAGTTCTGCAACTATTCATTGCACCCTATCTTGAAGACACGTCAATCCTAGGTTGCCCAGAGGGCACTGACAACAGTCACTCAAAGCGCTTGGCTGGTTTAATTTGCAATAAGTTCCTCAGAATATTTCTGATTAACCATGCAAAGACGGTCACGGACAGAAACAAAAAATCAGCTGGATAAGTGCACAAGCCCTCCAGGAAGCACTTAAGGCTGTAATATGTACTGCGCGAAAATTGTACAGACTACTACACCCTCGTCTAGAGCATCTGAACAACTTCATGTGCGGCCTATGAAATGATGATGCAGACCACGGCAATAGATAGATTGGGCCTGCTTACATTTCACGAGAGTGTACGAATTATTTATCATTTAAAGTTCCTCCACGTAGAAGGGGTCCGTCTCCTCCTGTTCTTGAGTTGCAACAGAAGTCCTGGAGGTAAAGAGGACTATAGTTTTTCCGCAATTGCATTCGCTGTCTCTACTTACTACTTTTTACTCCCGAATATCTTGAGATGTGCTCCAAATATTCACCGTTTTGGGCTCATCAGAAACGCATTAGATAGTGGCTGAAGGTCTAAATGTAAGGATCAGGTGTCAAAGGCTATAAAAATCTCGACCGCAAGGTCCGACAGCGCTGATATACACTGTCAGACGCGTTCTGTGCAGAAGGCAAAGGGTAGCCCAGGGGTGAGGTGACAGCGCCCCCCGCGAATTGCGGCGAGAGGTGGCGATTGCCCCAATTGCAAAGGCCGTAAGAAGAGAAAGAGAGCGCACGCTTCCAGTCCGGCCGTGTACGCACACACAGGGAGCGGGGTCATCTGATAAAAGGGAAGCTGTTGATTGGTCCAGCGAGCGCGTAACTTCCTCCGCACTGTCAACTAGAGTCAACAAATATTTTTTTGTCCTTTTTTTCTATAGGGTTAGTGGCATTGAGTTGGTGGTTTTAGTTTCATTTGTTTTTTACAGCGGAGCTGTTAAGGGCTAGTTCCCCCAGTATTGTGTCCGCGGACAAGCTGCGTGTCGACACAAAACTCCAGACAGCTACCGCCATCTGTGAGCAACGGCGGCAGGCAGACAACCGGCTTGCTGGTTGTCTGTTTGCCGCCTTTGCTCATAGATGGTGGCAATCTTTTCAGCCTTTCCACTCTGGTTTTCACTAGAGTGGAAAGGTTGAATTTTTCTAGTCGTCGTCCTAGAAGTTGTCCTTGAGGTCGTCCTATACGTCGTCCTTGAGGTCGTCCTTGAGGTTGTCTTTGAAGTTGTCCTTGAAGTCCTTGAGGTCGTCCTAGACATGGTCCTCGAGGTCGTCCTTGAGGTCGTCCTAGGCGTCATCTCGCGGTTGTCCTAGAAGTTGTCTTGGAGGTCGTCCTAGACGTCATCCTCTAGGCATCGTCCTAGACGTCGTAAAGATTACAGCTTCGCTGGTTCTCCATCTTCACTTGATGTGGCAGGGTCCTGCAATTTTTTTATCCTTAGTCATAATTAAACTGAACTACAGTAAAACCTCGTTATAACGAAGTTGAAGGGGGAGCCGTAATTACTTTGTTATAACGATTAGTTCGTTATAGCCATTGTTCCACTTCTACCGCCAATTAGCAAGCCAGGGAGGATGTACTCACCACTGAATCTGACATAGCAGCCTGCCACACGAGCACACTACCGTAACATAAAAAAAAGCTCGAACGAAAAAAAAAAAAAAAAACAGCGATCATTTACAACTTTATCCGTGCATCACATCACTGAATGCTCCGCGCTGTTACGGCTCACTTCGGAGCAAAGCTCGATGTTGCGGAGCACAGCAGCAGTGTGGTGGGCCGTGCAGTTGTCGAGAACGAGGCATATCTTGCTGTTTCGCTTGCCGAGCCGCTCGTCCCATTCCTGCAGCCATTGGGCAAAATAGTTTTTGTCATCCAAGCTTTGCGGTTTGAAACGTAAGTAACGTCAAGTTTCCTTTCCCCTTTAAAACATCACGGTGACTCACTTTTGCCGATAACGAGGGCTGGCAACTTTTTAGACCCGTCCATGTTTTCCCAAAGCAACACAGGCACGGCGAAGTCCCTCCCTTTCCTCTGCAGCAGTGCTCCACTCACAGGAATGCCACTTGCCCTAGCATCCAAAAACCATTTGAACACCGCCCTCTCTACAGCTTGGAAGGCTGGGGCTCGCAACTTCGTGTTGCTTTTGACACCCCGTACGACAGCACTGGTGACGGCTTGCTTGCTGCTCAAAATTGTAGGCAGCATGCTCAACGCTACGGCGAAATCCTCAGCTACCGTATTTACTCGAGTAATAGCCGTACTGTTTATGAAAAAATCCTGAGGGTTTGCTTTTCCGCGGAGCACGCGGATTGCCAATCACCGCAATCGACAGCATGATTCCAGCGGTTTACAGTGCAGGGATAACGTCTTTGCGCGAAGATACCATCTGTGAAGATTGCATTTGTATGGAGAATTGTGTTCTCGATCTTTTTGCTATGTTATTTATGCGCAACGCGATGATTGGCTGTATATGTGTTCCGCGGGAAAGTAGACGCAAGGGCCTTGTTCATAAATAGTGCGGCTATTACTCGAGTAAATACGGTACTTTTTTCTTTTTCACGCCTGTCTCGATGGCTTTAAGCATTGCTGCCTTTTGCTCGATCGAGATTGTTTTGCGCTTCCGCTTGCCGTCGTTCATCTTGCTTCTTTCAGACGGTGGGAAGGGTGGACGGGGCCATGCGTTTCACGAGAAGGGGAGGCTGGGAGACTCGGCGCACTCGTGCATGTTGCCAGGCGACTTTGAATTTTTGGCGCGCGGGAGTTTGCGGCTTCTAGCGCGCGGGAGTTTTGAACTACCGCCTCGTTATAACGAAGTTGAAGGGGGAGCCGTAATTATACTTCGTTATAACCATTTAGTTCTAGAAAAAAATGGCTCATTATACCCATTGGAAGAAAATTTTTCCTTCGTTACAACGAGGCTTTAAATACATGGGCTTCTATGGGAGTTTCAAGGGGAATTACGATTACTTTGTTGTATCCATTAGTTCGTTATATCCCGTTTTGTTATAACGAGGTTTTACTGTAATCGTAATTAGCAAGATTCACGAAGTGGTGCGGTGGGAATCGAACCTCGGACTGTGAGATCTGCAGCTGGACTCTTTTGCTCGGTGTCGCAAGGAGGTGGCGAACGGAAGCACAAGCAGCGGGACTAAGGATGACTCTCAAGAGTCTGCGCGGTAGAAGGCGGCCGTCGGTGCACGCAGCTGCAGAAAATCTGCAGCTGGAGTTTTTTGTGCAGATCATCGTACACTTGGCGTGCATCTTTTGGTTCCGAACTTTTTACATCGGAGCTGTTAAGGGCTAGTTTCCCCAGTTTCGTGTCCGGTACCAATCAAATGTCAACACAAAACTCTGGACAGGTACCGCCCTCTATGAGCGACAGCGGCAACCAGACAACCCGTCAGGTTGCCGTTGTCGCTCATAGATGGTGGCAACCTTTCCAGATGTCATTGAAGAATGGATAGTTGGGAGAGTTGGTAAGAATTCATCGTAGGAAACAGCGGGAAAAACAGACAAGAGCGAAGAAGAAACACACGGGACGGGCGCAGCGCTCGTCCCGTGCGTTTCTTCTTCTTCCTCATCTGTTTTGTGCGCTGTTTCCTACGTTCTTATCAGTCGTGGTTGGGACTCACGATGGGTCGGCCGCGTGCCCTTACTTCGGGGAAAGAAGATTGGGTGCGGAAGGAGCGGCGACGTATGCAGCAGTGCGAATGGGTCCGCAACCGCCGTGAAGCCGCTGTCGCCTCGAGTTCTGCTGCGTCGAGCGATTCAGATTCCCTTGCGAAAGAAGAGCACATCGCTTGCCTGGAAAGCCGCCCACCATAGTACAGCTTCGCTTGTCTTCCTTCTTCACCGAGTGGAAAGGCTGAAAGTTTGGACAAGCTTTTATTTGAAAGGGTACTTGAATGGTATTTGTTTTGTGTTCATTTGACACATTTATTCAGCAGAAGTTTAGCCGGGTAGGCCTCGGTAAAACTAGGACGCACTGTCAGTCTCTTCATTTTACCGAAGTTAGGAGGGAGGAAAAGATGGTGAATTTAAATCTACTTGAGTAAATGACTGCTGGAATGTGCCAACGAGCTTCATGGAGTTTAATAAGAAATGATGCAGGATGATGTATCATACTACTAAATCTGGTTGGAGTGACGCAAGGCCAGTGGCCCTCTTCTTGTACCATATTATTTTGCAATGACATCTCATAGTGCCCCTTTCCGGCAAAATCTGACGGCGCGCGAACACAAGAATCTACGTAATCGTGTGGCGTGCACCCTAAACAGCCTTTAACAATGCCCCCCCCCCCCCCCCCCAAAAAAAACCCTGCTCCCCATGGTCAGTGCAAGTGGGAAGCGAGGGTCAGAGGAGGGTTGGGGGGTGTAGCTAGGTTGGAAGATAAATTTTCAAAAGTAGCTAGATTTGTAGCTAGAAATCCCAAAGGAGCTAAATTAGGAGCTAGATTTAAAAAGAACAGCCAATTAATTTGGGGGCGGCCACAAATTGGCCACCCTCCAAATTCTGTCACCCTAGGCAGCTGCCTACTCTGCTTATTGGTAAGTCTGCCCCTGCCTATCGCTTTTGCCCCTTGCACAACTGCATCATCTATGGCATCTATTGCTCCCCTTCCCCTCAACATTGCCCACACAGCAGCAGCTTCGAAACCGCCGCTGCTGTCGCTCCAGGAATCTGGAAGGTCCTACGGCGCGTGTACAAAAGGCAATTGCCCAAAACCACGTTCTGTTGCAGCATTTCAACCAAAAACCATGTCTCACTGTCATTTCTTGCCAAAAGCAGATCTCGTAAAACTGCGTCTCAAGCATTCTGCAAGAGCATTCATCCCCTGAAGCGAATCTACAACTATTCTACTAAAAGCAACACTCCTAAATCTTAAAGCTCATGACTAAAACCGAAGCAAATCTAGAAGAAACAACGCAAAAGCTGCTATTGTTAACCCTTTCGCTTCCGCGGCATCGACGCCCGTTCCCGTGAACTGTACCGCGCAACTTTCTTCCACGCGGACTGCCGTGTGTGGTGTCGTAAAGAAAGCTCTATATCTTCTGCTTTATAACTTACAGGTGAACACATTTTACTTCATTTTGTTTGGGAATGTCTTCCGGAAGCAATGCTTTTGGAGTACCTTGCGGGTGTGGAAGGTCTGGAAGCAGAAAGGCATGTGAAGTGCCACACACATCGCCTTCACAATTACTGCCGCTCTCACTGTCACTCACATCGTCGCTACTTTCTTGGTCCGATATAGCTTCTGGATCGTTGCCACAGTCACTTTTGTCATCACTTTCGAACACCAGCTCCAGGATTTCCTCACATGTGAGCGTTTTCTTCTTTCGCGACGCCATGTTTCAGACGGAGCGAACGAATCGACAGAAAAAACGAAGCTGCAAACTTTGTTTTCTTTTTCCAAACAACCAAAGCTCAAAAATAGTGGACAGTTGTGTCCATCTGGTGTGAAAAAGACGAAACAACCAGAAACCAGTGTACAGAGAAGCTCTCTCTACAGGGGCTTTTTAAAAACAGTGCGTTTTCCGGAGGACAGCGATCCGCCGGCTTCTTGCACTTTGGCCTTGGCATAAGCGGCCGGCGGATTGCCGGCTTTGGAAGCGAATAGGTTAAAGGGGTACTCCGGCATTCTCTTCATGGTCTCCAATTTGCCTGAAAATTTGCTAAACAAACCAACAAGCATACTGCAAAATTAAAAGTGCCGGGGAATGGGACAAGAAAGGCGAGACAATGCACTACTATCAACTGAACAGAATTCACCAATTAGCCCACTTTTCCATTCTATTGCAACAAACATAGCTGAAATAGTACCCCGATTATTAAACCAAAATAATTTTTTTTTTTTTTCCGACTGATTACAAGCAGTTTTACAGTGTCAAACATGCTTTAAAAGCTTGCTTCAGCACCGGCGCAGCAGCACAAAACTTTTTAGACTGCCTGCTCGACTGGCAAGCCTGCCTGCCGCTGACGTCTCGGCACTGGAAAGCGTTGGTACATTTGAATGTTGGTTTTTGCATCGTTTTCGTTTGCCGATTTCACTAACTATTCTGAATTCCTGCAATACCAAACAGCATACCGGAAAGGGTAAAGGCCGAGGATAAAAAAAAAAATGTAGTTAGTTGGGGTGGGTAACACAACTGCCGGAGTACCCTTTTATTGTAGCACACTTTGTGGAGTTTGCAAATCTTTGATAGATGCATTGGCTTTGGATGTTCAGATTTTTGCCATTGCAACGAATATTTCCAGAAAAATTTTGTTTTTTCTCATTTGTATAATTTTATTTTTTGCTTTGCAGGGAAAGTCAGGCTGATGAAGAACAAGAAAATGGTGAAAGTGACAAGCCTTGCCTCGTGGATGTTCTCAGAAAGATATATCAAGGTGTGTTCAGAATGGAGTATACGTACAAGGTTCCGTGTTTTCGGATAAATCTGAAAAATTAAGGAAAGCTGTTGCCGGTAAAATATCCGTCAATCCGGATTTTCTGAAAAGCTCGAAATTTCGAGGTCACGGTTTTAAAATAAAAAGAAAAATTGTAGAGCGCTTCCACTTCACGTGAAGATAGAGGACCAGCAGAGCTGTTATTTTTACGTCTAGGACGATGCCTAGGGGACAACGTCTAGGATGAGCTCAAGCACGACTTCTAGGACGACTTCGAGGAGGATGCCTAGAGATGATAACAAGGGATCAGGACCACACTTCTAATAATGCCAAGGAAGGCTGACTCGCGTTGGCTGCCCCCTCTTTTAATTGCGAAAGCATAAACTGTCCCACGGAGCGAGCTGACGTTATCAGCTTTGAAGCCGCGCCAAACGGCACCTTAAATCCTTCCAAGTGAAGCCAGCTCCCAGCTATGAAACCACGCGAAAAGCCTAGCCAAACGGCACCTACCGTGAAATCCCGTAAGGACGCCCCCTCCCGAGAGATCGCCCATCCCGTTTTTTTGGCTAAATACCTGTAACATAAAAAGTCCGAAACATCGCCCATTGCCCGATTCCCGTTGAACGTCAAGCGATGTCCGACGGGAATCGTGCATCAACGGCGCCATCTGCGGTTCCGGTACGTTCGAGAAGCAAGTTCATAGCGGGTTCCCGCGCTTTTGTTTGCGATCTGCGCGCATAATATCAGGTCCCGTAACACGTGAGTTGTTCCCGCGTGTATATTGCATCGTGAAATGCGAATTGCTGCGTTCACGATTTCCGGTATCCGTTCCCAAGTTTATGGCGGATTCTCGTGTTTTTTCCGCGCTCTATGTGCACAATATGGATTCTTAGCTGTAACACTCCCGAGTTGTTTATATGGCATTGTGAAATGCGATTCTGCTGCGTCCGCGGTCTGTGGTATGTTTCCGTGACACGCGAGTTTGTGGCGTATTCCTGTGTTTTTGTCTGCGATTTGTGCGCGCGATATTGGTTTCCATGACAGGCAAGATTGTAGCGAGTTCCCGCGTGTTTATTGCACCATGAAACTTGAATCTGCTGCTTCCGCGATCTGCGGTATACTTTCCCTTGAGATAAGAGTTCTCGGCGGGTTTCTGCGAGTCCTTTGCACCGTGAAACGCGAATCTGCTGCGTCGGCCACTTGCTGTATCCTTTTCCGTGACACAGGAGTTTGTAGCGAATTCCCGCCTGTTTATTGCATCGTGAAACGCGAATTTGCCGTGTCCGCGATCTGCGGTATCAGTTCCCGCGTCACGTGGTTTGTAGTGGGTGCCCAGGTGCTTATCATTCATTTTTTAAAAAGTTTTGCTGTGGCATCCCCAGAGATAGCCCACCCCATGTTTTTCACCATTTATCTCTTCATTTTGGGTGGGCGTCCTTACGGGATTTTACGATAGTTTCCCCGATCCCAAAGGAGCGGAGTAAAGCTGATGGGTTTTGGCTTCGGTCCCGTTGGCTGGCACACGTCTACGAGACTTCTATTGGCCGCTTCGCGTCAGTTTAAACGACTGCCACCCTATGGTGCTGCATGTCCGCAAGGCAGTGGCTCCGCGCCCAAGGTCAGCGCGCCGAGGACAGCGCACGGGCTCGACCGTCGACGCAAGTACGCCAGTACGCCGCAGACGTAAGAAGGGAGCGGAAGAGCGGCGTGCATGCTTTCGCATTCACAACTCATAAGAAGTGCTTAGGTGTACCTCGAGCCTTTCATTTTTATTTATTCATACTTGCCACGACCAATCGGGAGTTTTTTTGTCAACATCCGCAGATGCATTTTTTTCCCAAATCCTAGCGCATAACAGCTTCGTTGTAAAAAAGAAAAAGAAAGTTAAATTTTGCGCGAGTTTGGGTGCTCCCAGACCACCGGCACACATGCGGATGCAGACGACAGATGGCACTGACGGCGCCAATCTCGTGTGTCACGGCTGCCGTAGCGCTCCCCCATCCCCCCACCCTTTTTTCCCTTTCTCCCTCCATTCGACATATTTTATGGCCTGGCCATTCGTTACTCTGACTATGCTGGTTCTAATGCGATTTTCAGCGATTGCTTGTTTGAGCTCGGAACATTTGAACACCGCTTCTGTGCTCAACAGCTATCTTCGAAAAATGCATGACCCCGCAGAGTTACAGGGACACGTCATTATATCAAACAACAAATAAATCTGCCAAATTTTTATTTATCTTTTGCAAAGAACAATAGTTTCGCAGGCCCTTGCTCTTGAGGCATCCCCGACTGGATTGCGGATTTATTAAAGAGTACCTTGATAAAGTCTGCGCTGGGAGAGGTTAACTTCTTTCAATAGGTAGATAATAGCATTATTATGCGGAATATGTTGGAGAAACGATGCCTATATTGACTCCATGTGCGGTTGCTTCGGCATACTTTAACTGTTCAACATTTAGCGTGACTAATGTGCAAATTCCTCGGGGAGGCTAAAACTTAAATCAACAGATATACGTCTTTATAAAAAAATGGAAAAGAAAGGTAATTAGTTTTACTTTTTTAACATTTGCGGACAAATTCATTGACCTTTCTTTTTTTTTGTCTTACGACTAAATATATTTACACACAGGTAACAGTCACAGAATGCAGCTAGAAGCTCGTCTGCAGTAAACAAAAATCCAGGGTGCCAGTCTTCCGCATATTTCCGATCGCCGCATTCCAGATGAGTGTGCGTGCCTCGAGCGAAAACCAAAACGTTGCTTGGACCTCACATACTTCTAGTGATTTAACGACCTTGTAGGAAACACGGATGGCAAAAAAGATCCTTCAGTTCCGATGTGTCAATTTCGCCAATTTCGCGTCTGCATCCGAGCCGTTCGAGTGGTCTGTGCCATCCGCGCTTCAGCGCAGTGCTCGACAAGAACAAGGAACAGCGAAAACCGTTTCAGCAGCCAAGGGTAGAAATTCAAACGCTGGCGCCGTGGATTACGCAACCCCATCGGGAGAGGGGCTTTCCGATTGGCTCAGGCAGACGCAAAATGTTGGCCGTATGGTGATTGAGGTCGTCTTCTACCGCAGCGCTTTCAAATGCAGTGGTGAGAATCCGAAGTAGGTACAGGTGGTAACGCATGGATGGATGTAGAATTGATAGCGTGTGGCGCCTCACTTTGGTCAACCTACGAACTTCTGAGCTGTATCCGGCTGGCCGGCTGTTAGTGTGGCGCGGGGCGATTGTCCCGCCGTTGTAGTTAGCTCGTGCGTTATGGACGGACATAGCTGGTCTTGCTTTTATTTAGTGTTCGGTAAACGGGAGTGGAACTTTGCTCCTCGGCCGTTTCATGCATTTTGTGTTCTTACGTTTTGAACACATGGTCTATAGACAGGCCCGGTTTGGTCTGTCGGTCGTGGACCACGGGGGGTGCCGGCTTGCCGGCGGGTGTACATAGGGTTCCGAGGGGGCAATGAATTCCATTCATTAAATGGGGTAATACGTAAAACAGAAATTTGTTGTAGTGGTCAAAAAAGACATATCGAGCACATAGAAAAGGGACCATAACTTTTGTCCTACTTAGTTTTAACTGGGTAGTTTTATAGTAGAGCCATTTGTTTAAAAAGTGTTTGACTGGATGCGTAAAAGCGAGTTTCAAAAATTAGTCTTGCGACATAAATGTTATGCTAAGAAGTGTTTTTGGGGGGGTTGTCCCATCCAGGCAGGTAAAAAATGTGTCAAGGAAGTTTAGTGTCCCTTTAAGAATTTACCAGAACCCTAGTAGATGGATGGACGAATCAAATGAAACGACGACCTTCGTAGGTGGCTCGCGCCCGGATGACCCCTTGGTCGACGGCCCGGAGGCGTTCTGCCGGGACGAAAACCCGATTCCGGAAATGGGAGAAGGCGACGCCGTGGCGGAGGCGAACGGCGCCGTCCTGGACGACCTCAGCAAGCAGAAGATTGTCGTCCGCTACCTCGAGGTGAGGCGGAGCTGCGGTTCCATGTTGCCACGATGCTCGGAATGCTTCTCTGACCGGTGCGTCTCCCGTACGGTATGCTCGCGATGATTCAAACTCTGATATTTCATACTTCTGGGTAATTCAAACGCATTTATGAGCCGCTTAATTCAAACGGCGTTTAATTTGAACAGTGTTTCCGTGTAATTTGTACTTCTTTTTCTTGCGGCCCCATTGAGCGCACTTCTTTCCGAGCACTGGCGCACTGCGGAGAAGCAACTCTCGCGAAGTTCGCTTCTACGAGTGTTGATTCTTCACGGTGCACCGGTGCTTGGTAAGAATTGCTCTCGACGGGGCCATAGCGGGGGACGTACGGGCGATGAAAACGGGTGCCGCGTGGCTGTTTCTATATCAACTTACACGGATGCTGCGACTCGGCTGCATGGCACAGGTCCACATTACGGCGTCCGCTCAAGTTGCTACAGAAGCTGGCGCACGGCACCCGTTTTCGTTGTTCATCTTTCCCACGCTTACTGTTGCTGGAAGAACAAACTTAATTTTGTTTCGAGGTGTCACGTACCCGTCCAACCGCTACACGACAAACAACATTTTTGAGCAATGAATAAACTTGCGTCGTACATTTCATCATTGTTTCATGCGTGGCATACCTGCTTACGATTAGTAAACCCGTGTAGAGGAAAACGCAAAATATTTGCCTAGCATGTGTAGCCATCCATACAGCAAATCACAATTTTATCTCGCGTCATATTTAGGTGAATTTTTGTTAATTCAAACTTGCGACAATTCAAACAAAATTTGGAGCTTTTTGAAGTTTGAATTAACGAGGGTCTACTTTATTCTTATATCCTGATTTTCCCTCGACGGCATTGCCAAACTGACACATACCTCTATCATTCAAATATTCTGCGCACTGCCACTAAGTACACATCGCGACACTGTTAGCGCGAACACGACATCGGCGCATTTTCAAATTTAACTTTTAAATAGTAATAGCCAGCACGAAATTTTATCGCTTACATTATAGAACTAAATGAGCTCTTTCCGTAGCAATAATAACTTGGATGACATCCCTTGGTTTCAAAGAGAAAAACAGGAAAAACCGACGATCGCTTGTTCGTGCTAACAGTGTCGCGCTCTGTACATGAGGTATCCTAGCACTTGGCAAACAATGTTTTTTAGTTGTTTGTTGCCCCTTTAAACGTGCGAGTCTCTACACTTTTGGCGTCGGTTACGTGACCCGACCCTCGTCGCATGCGTGCCAAACCCGGCTCCTCCCGTTGCAGGACTGCGTGCACTTTGCGAAGCAGATGAAGACGATCGTGCCTACGCTGTGCGACCTCCTCCGCTCGCCCACGGTCTCGGACGTGCAGGAGACGATCGCCTTCTTCGTGTCCGCGCACCGCTTCGGGGTCGAGGACGCCTCGGTGGGCCTCCGCGAGATGCTTCCCCTCATGTGGTCGGCGGAGGCCGGCGTCAGGGAGGCCGTCGTCAGCTCCTACCGGGAGGTCTACTTCGACGCCAAGTCTGGCGGCAACTCGAGGCGAGTGCGCTCGCGACGTCCCGGCGAAAGGGGCACGCGGGGCCGAGCTCGTTTTCCGGAGCCGTTCGAAGAGAGTCGGTTTGCGATTACAGGGGCGACACGACAATATTTGTACTTTCGGTAAATGTCGCTTAAAATTATTTCGTGACACTCGTAACCTGTGAAACACAAAGCTTCTTTCTCAGTGGCGCTGCGTGCGAGTATACTCGGGTCTCACCGGCCCCAGTAAGCACGTGTAAAGTAAGGAACATTCCTTCCCAATATCGTGGCACAGCCCCTTTAAACCGGTATTAAAAGGCGAAAGAGACGTGGACGAAGAAAGGACGCAAACGGCACGGATAGGCGGGAAAAGCAATTTCACTTTTGCGCAGTAATTTAGTTTACGCAGAATTTCACAGCTATGGAGAGCCACCGCATCTATTCAAGAACAGGTCGCCTTTATAAGTAGAGGTCACCCTATAATTTGTATAATTTGCAGCCAATGAATGGTGACGTCTCCGACGTTTCTCACTTTCCGAGCCTACTGCGCTAATCCAAAGGTCACCCTATAATTTGCAGCCAATGAATGGTGACGTCTCCGACGTTTCACACTTTCCGAGCCTACTGCGCTAATCCAAAGGTCACCCTATAATTTGCAGCCAATGAATGGTGACGTCTCCGACGTTGCAAACTTTCCGAGCCCACTGAGCTAATCCAGATGTGCCTCTGGTACACTCACCGTGTTGACCATTGCTCCTAGCTCGCCGGTGCAAAGCATTGAAGCGTGACATGCATGGTGCGCGATTTGTGAAAATTGAACCAGTGCAACTGGGGAACCAGACACAGCGAGCGTAATCTGCACGAACGAGAATGAGGCGTGAGGACGAGTGTGCTGTTGCAAAAGCCCAATCCCTTCCAACCCTTGCTGAAGGATGTGCCTGACCTACAAGAACGAGCGAATGCGGTGCAGAGAAGCAAAGAGGGGTAAATGGCGGCCGCGACCCTTCGTGTTGTGCCAGCCGTGTCAGATGACAGTTTTTAGACGTAACGGACTGGAGGGAAAATGCAACAAACAGGATATTAATATGCGTGCCCCTATGGATATTCGACGGGACCAGTGCTCATGAGGTACTAAGAACTGGGGAAGCGTGTTAATCAGGAGAGCATCAACAATGTTTTACTGTACTATATGGTCAAACCTTATGCCAACCTTGCCTCATTTCTTATTTTTTGTTGTGCCAGCTTTGTGTAACAATTTAGTGACATCGCGTTTGCTCTTGCAGGTCCAAAGTTTCTGACATTGCAGACAGCCTGTCGCTTCTCGTGAGCACTGCAACGGCGGATGAGCTGCTCTCGCTCAAGAAACTCGTGAGTTTCGGGCCTCGCTCTAAGGGGGGTTTGTGAGCGCAGTTCAATCGTAAGAAAAAAATAACATAAATGAGCCAATGAACAGTACAACGGGTCTTTCCACAAAGGTGTCTTCAGGTGGCTCATTGATTGTACTAAAATTTTGTGAGTATGTTTCTGGGGGGAAAAAAATTCTAGAAAGGAAAAGCATGCAATTCCTATGTCAGGAAGAAACAGTCTTCTTGGCATTTCCGAAAGGCATTCTAAATGCTTAGGAACACTTTTGTTGAAGTGACACTGATAGGGTATTTATGCTCGTCGAGGTTTTTATTTAAACATGACCTATAAGATCCAAACTACCCAGAACACCATTTACAGCTTGAATTTGGTTTTCTTTTTGCTCGAAAACAGGCGATCGAGAATTGGCCGGTTTTAGTCACGCTCACTCTCTTTTCTATGGTCACGTCGCGTTCAATCTTTCTGTACCAATTATATTTGTTGTTGTGGGTCATCTAAGGCACACATTCAAAATTAAAAATAGGGAGGGATATGAACCTAATTTTTTCTGGGCTCCAAAAAGGTGCAAATACGGTGATGAAAAAATATCTGCCGTTTTGCGTGGCTTTTTGCGCGGCTTCAAAGTTTGGATGCCTCGGATCGCAGCTTCACTTTGCTCCTTTCGGAGAGGGGACTTTAGGTGCCGTTTGGTGCGGCTGATGACGTCGGCTCGTTCCATGGGGCAGTTAATGCTTTTGCATTAAATGTCTGAGGACACCTGAGCACTTCTTATGAGTTGTGAATGCGAGAGCATAAATGTTGTTCTTCCGCTCCCTTTGTTCGTCTGCGGCGTAGGGGCGTGGACGGCCACGTTTCACCTGCGGATGGCCAAGCGCGCGTGCTTTCGTGAAGTGGCCGCTCTGAGCTCGGCCGTGCGACCTCTCTGGAGTCTGCCCGGGCGGCCTCTGGCTCTGCCGCCGCTGCTCCCTCCTCTTACCGGCAGCCGCGCCGTTTCGTGCGCTGCGCCGCCATGCATGGTTTGTCGCGCCGCCATGGCACGACGGACCAACGTTGCGACGGTCGTGGGACTGCTACTTCAGAACTGTGGTTCGTGGCACCGGCCAATCACGCCAAACACGCCGGCCAAACACGTCGGAGGAGCGGAGGAAAAAGGAAAACGCAGCCGGGTGTAGCCACGCGACTTCCAACCATGAGCTTCCGTGCTTCTGTTTCGGTTTCGAGTAGTTGAAATTTTGGCTTTACTGAAAATATACGTGACTGCAGAAAACTAGTGATTGTATAGTCTCTTGACATCATATTGAATATATTAAATTAAATGTGCAACAGACCGGTCCTTCCTCTGCCCGGAACCAGTCTGTTGCACACATTAGACACTACACCAGACAGATTGTCCGTGAAGTTACGTTTGAACTGCCAGTCTGTGTGATGACAAATGGCTTCCCGTCGCTGCTTTTTCTTCACCCTGCCCTGTCTGCTGTTGTTGCTCCTGGGCCGCTTTAGGGCTACACAGGGCCCCCAAGCGAGAGCCTTCGTAATATGTCTACTCTGCTGCCACCGAGCACACCCTGAGGGAGGTCTCCGCTCTGACAGAAGTCGCCCATCGCACACTGAGCATGCTATCTGCGACTGCTATTATTTTGTGGTGCACGTTCTGCGTTGCATGCTCTATCGAGGCTACATCCGAGACATAAAAGCGCTAGAGCTGGCCCTATAAATGCCATGCGTTTAAAACTAGCTGTGTGCGAGTACTCGAGTATGCGAATCGAATAGTAAGTTCTCAAGTAATTCGATTCGCGAATCGAATCTCAAGTGTTCGGTCTTTTGAATATTCTATATATTCGGCGAAAGCCCACAAAGAAGCCTTTTTTTTCTCCCGATGTTAGTGCAGTGATGCTGGACTGACCATGCAAAAAACCCATTTCAGTTCTTTCATTCCACGAAAAAACTAGCACACAGGCTAGAGAAAGAAGAAACTAGTGAATACCACAAACCTCGTAGCATGCAGATTCAATCACGATCATGATACAATCTATTCGTAAATAACAACCAAAGCATCCCGCTTGTGCCGCTTTCACACACAAATTGTTTGGAGGCCAGAATTCTGCTCCGTGCCTAATATTTTTTTTTGTAAGTAAAAGTCCCCCCATTTCAAATCGAAGCATTGTCGTAAAACACACTCTGCACACTTCACAAAAAAATTTAAAAAAAATTATAAAAAAAAAAAAAAATCGAGGAAGCACGCAAAACTAGCCGAACGATTCTCGGCATTATTTTGGAACCAGAAGTTTGGATTCAAAACGAGACAGAACGCAGTGATGGAAGTGCTGCGCCATTTGTGCCGAATGAGGGTCGTGAGTGAAAGTCTGCTACACCTTGCGCCAAAGTTCCACTTTTACAAAGAATTGCGCCGCACCAATGTAGGCTTGGACAAAGAATTTTTTTGTTTTATTATTGGTCGATTGTAATATTTAGAGAAGTGGAAGGAAACTAACATGGTACAAATGTGTATTTCACAGCATCTCTATCCACACATACTACAAGAGCAAGACTAGGGGCATTCGCTGTGTGTGTTTGGTTAGCCGATGAAAAAGCACTTACAGAAATCCTGCTACCAAAGCTACAAGCGCCAGCTAGCCTGCGCTCTTGTCTTTGAGACTTGCATTTCTGTCGCGAGGTCTCTAAAACGAAGGCTGTGTGTTCCTTTTGCGTCCCATCTATTATTGCTACAAAAGATAATAAGTAATATGCTTCGGTAACAAAGAGGAACCCTCAATCAGTATCAGATGTGAACTCGTTTAGCAATGCAGTCTCAATTTTATTTTCAAGTGATCTGGTCCTAATGCGTTACTGGCTCCTCCAAACCAATGTGGAAAGCCAGTCGTCTGCTCTTTGCGCAAGAGTTGCGGTGACGTCAGAACGTGCCGAGCACTCATTGGCTTGGATTGAAAGGATAGTGGGTAGACCTCAATGCTATATTCTGTTTCACCTTATGATGTACCGCAGGAAAGGCTACAAGCGCGAGCTCCTTGCTTTAGGGCACATCTCGGCGGCACAAGCTCTCGTGCGTTAAGAGCAGCTCCTAACGCTATGAGCTCGCGCTTCTAGCTTTCTCTGCGGTACAACATAAGATGAAACGGAGTATAGATGCCTCGAGGTTTACCCACTATTTTTTAGAGCGCAGCTCTTAGGCGCCCGTTTCCGGCTTGAGCAGCGTCGCCGTCGGCGTAACCGCGCGGTGCATGATGGGTAAATTTCCCCGCTAAATTTAGCGGAAAAATTTCCCCGCTAAATTTAGCGGAAAATTTTCCCCGCTAAACTTAGCGGAAAATTTTCCCCACTAAATTTAGCGGAAAATTTTCCCCGCTAAATTTAGCGGAAAATTTTCCCCGCTAGATTTAGCGGAAAATTTTCCCCGCTAGATTTAGCAAAAAAATTTTCCCGCTAAATCTAGCGGAAAATTTTCCCCCCTAAAGGTCGAGGTCATGTAACCCCCAGGCCACGTGACCCCCCCCACCCCCCCGTGCCTTCCCCTCCTCCTCAAGAGCTGCACTCTAATTCGGCGTTACAGGGAGTTGTAAACGGCTTTTATTTTTTCAATCAGCCAATAAGAGCTTGGCGTTCTGACATCATCAAAACATCTATGCAAGAAGCAGACAAACTTGCGTTCCGCATACGTTGTCCACTACAAAATTTGCTTCAAGAGGTTAAATGCTGCTTCCATCACTGAGGACGGGAAAAGAATAGAGCTCCTAGATTTGAGTGCGTTTCCAACTGCCCGCCACGATCAACGCTTTAAAAGTATGAATATCGCGGCTTTTTTCGAAGTGAATATCAAATCGCGTATTATTTTAAACTGGTATTCAAATGTTCACACAACCCTAGTCGGGATTATTCCTGGGCCACCCTATAGATTCACCACTGCATTAAAGATTGACGTACACTCTGCGCTTTCCATCTTCGCACGCCTCCTCGTTTCTTAAACCCTCTCCACTTTTTACCTTGCCCTAACACGGCTCCCCTCGCAGTTTAGGAGAGAGGAACGCTAAGAGGATTATCTTCCCTGCGGAAGACCGAGGCTGTACGTCGGCCTTTAAGCGGTTACAAGAGAATGCGGCGCAGTTGATCGCACCCAGTTGCAAAAGCGCGGGCCAGCCTCACCTTGCGCTCCCCAACCCTCCCCAACGCCCCAGGTGGTGGAGCTGGTGAAGACGGGGGACGTGTCACCCCTGGTCCTGCGCATGCTGTGGGAGAGGTACACCCTGCAGGGCAAGGACACCACACAGGCTCAGAGCCTGGCCGCTGCACAGCTCCTCGCAATGGCCGCCAGGTGGGAGTGGCACCCTCTGCGCGGCGAACGCTACGGGGGTTTCCCGATCGGCCATCGAGTGCCGAGCCAACGTCCTTCCCAGATCCCTGGGTGATCCTGGCAAAATGTGTGGAGGCTAGACTCGGCGTTTAAGAAAGACTACATATTTTTGGGCCACGCGTTAAACTGATTCTTGGGATAGAATTCAATGTGAAATGAACATGAGCACATTCATAGTGATCGTGTTGGTACCATAAGTATACCTCTGGCAGAAAAATTAAAAGGGGAAAGAGTGTGTGCTCGTCCGTGTCTCGTCCTCTTTCCGTTTTAGTCTTTCTGCTAGAAGTAAAATATGAGTATTGTTTGCAACGTGGAGTTGGCCATTCGTTTCTGAATATTTTCTAGAGATATGGAAATATTGAAATTTAGACAGTCAAACTTGAATATTCAAAGGAACACTAACTGTCAAATTCACAAGCCTCACTCCAATTGAGGCACCCCTCCACTTCCTCAAGGAAGTCGTGAAGGCCGCCTATCCGTCGTTGCGATTGGCCAGCGCCACCCCTCGCGCCTTCTTTGAGAATGTGGAGGGGTACCTCATTGGGGGTTAAGTTTGTGAATTCAGCAATTAGATCCCAAAGACATTTCTTTGTCTTTGGGATCTAATTGGGTGAAATTAAGTGCGTGGATGTGACACGTAAACATGTACTTCACCCTCCAGGAAAAGTGTCAGCGCAGTATTTATGTCCCGAGGCTCATTTGAGTGATTCCAAACCATTACACACCTTTCGGAATCGCTCCCAACTTAAAATGAGCCCCGCACGAAAATATATATTACACTCTTTCTGTGTTTGTGTAGTGAAAGGGGGGGGGGGGGGGGGGGGGGGGGAAGAAGTTTATTTTGTGACAGATGTGTCAAATCCTGTTACTTAAAGAAGTAATGTTTTGTTTTGTCAATCAAACACAAATGATTTTTTTTAAATATTTGAGACAACAAAATAACATAAATTCAGTAACGAGTAGAATGTTGATGTCATGAATCTCTTAAGGTTACAGAAAACAGGAAGTTTTAGAATAGCGTACGCTAACGCTGTGCGCACGCCAACCGCGTTTTGTTCTCTGCGGTCGCTATTTTGGCATACGCTATATTTCGGAAATTACGCTCATACTCAGAGTCTTCGTGTCCCTCCAAGGAGGATTTGTGATCTGCAAAAAGTTGGCTAAAGCCAAGACGAGCCCAGTTAGAAAATGGCGGCTTCCAGGACTGCGGCTCCGTCCACCGTTGTGAGAGCAACGTCGGCAACATCCTCGTGGCTGCGATTTTCAACGTGGGACGACGTTGCACCCCTACGGGAGGTGCACGTCTCAAATGATTTCGAAGACCCACCAAGGTGGGCAACGATCGCCGGTAGCTTGCTGCTTGCGACGCTCAAACGTTTCTCGACGAAAGTAGGGTGTGTGAAGGTCAGTACACGAGACCTCTCTTGCCGAGTTGATGCCAGCAGACATGAGTGGTCGACCGCTGGCATCGCATCTTGAAGTTACATCATTACGTATGTGAAGTAAAAATTGTTTCTGTATCTTGGGGGTATTGCAAGTGCGAGATGCTTGGACTTTTGCGTCGCAGCAGGGAAATGCTACTCTAAAAATCTCTCGTGTAGCGTGCACTAATGCAAGTGCTAAATTTAGTGCTAACATGCTCTAAAATTGTGTACACTATACTAAAACTCCCTAATATTCATACCTCACGAAATTCTTATCATCTAAAAGGGGCTTCACAAAGGTAGTAAAATATGCGTACGTACTCGGTGAGAACAAATGGCTCTGGATGAGGAACTTGCTTAGATCCCGGAGGCAGTGCAATACCACCGTCTTTTTTTTTGTTTTGTTTTTTATTTCTTTAGGCTTTTTCTACCCCATACTAGTGAACAACTTTTCTTGGCAATGCAGTGGAAGGTATGGGCACGCGTGCCCTCTCCCATTTTGAGCGCCGGTCAAATCTCTGCACGCGATCTCCTCCTCTCCTCGAAAATGCTGAGAAATGTTGTCTCTAGACGTAACCTGAGAGTCTTGGCTAGGGCTAGAGTAGAACACCCTCACCCTAGCCGTAGTTCTCTAGCTGTAGTGACTGTGGCCCTGTGGCAGTCGCGATTTCTCACGCCTTGGTGGCTGGCCGTGACTACTGCGGCTGTGTAAATAATACCATGGAATATCCAGGTGTCCTTTGTAGAGGTGTGCGAATATCAAAATATTTCTAAGCGAATTGAATCGAATGAATATTTTCGAATACAAATATTTTCTATTTGATGTGAATTAAACAAGGATACTCAATCAAAAACCAACTGGAATTCTTTTTCAGCAGACATATTCATGAAAAGGTTAACATTATTATTGCAATAAAAAAAAAAACCATTCAAGTTACATAGTCTTGTGCGAATAGTGGATTTTGAGTCCGAAGCGAATAGTGGTTTTAGCCGAATATTTTCGAATCGAATATCGAATAGTTTTTCCACACCTTTCACTACCATTGCGTAATGTTTAGATGAAAACCCAGCTAAACTTGTGAAGGTTGTTTCACTTGTTCATTTGCAAGGTAAGTTTAATCTATCTATATTTATGAACTGTGAACTAAGAAGGTCTGATGTCTTGGGATGGCAAGTAAATGACAGATTTGACATAAAATGAATCCTATAGAGATGGCCAACCTTACCCAATTGAGTGAATTTACAAATCTTGCTATATAAGATATTCTTTCTTTAATCTCGAGTTAAGAGAGAATGAATCACGCATGATGAATGCAGGCTGTAAGGGCATCTCTGCCCAACATAGTATACTCTTGCATAACAGTAAGTTTAATTTTGAAACTTTTACTACAATGTAGATATACACACTCACAAAGTTTCCATTTATTTTCAAATGCAGACGGCACGCGTGCACCATCCCGCTTTGAATGTATGCTCTTCTTCCAAGCACGCAATGGCGCTATTCATACTTTTCCAAGTGTTTATCGCGGCAGGTTACCCCGTTGAGTGTGCTTCTTACCGAGCACCGATGTAATGCAGAGAAGCAACACCCGCGGAGCTCGCTTTTGCGGGTATTGCTTCTCCGCAGTGCTCCAGTGCTCGCTAAGAAGCACACTCAACGGGGCTAGCCCGACGCAATCAACACTTCGAAAAACGCGAATAGTGCAGTTTTTCTCGAAGCGAATATCGAATAGTGTATTATTCGAAACTACTATTCGAAATTCCGAATATTCGCACAACCCTAAAGTTACAGAATGTTGTCATGAAGAAACATAATTTCTTCCATGTGCCCTGGGAATAGTGACACCCTTCTGCTGGTGACAATTTCCCCAGACACTGAAAAGAGCCGCTCGCTAGACACACTTGTGGCTGGTATGGCTAGGTACCTTCTCACAAGTCGAGCCAACAGGGAATATCTTGTGGCACCCTTCTCTCGCCACCACTTGCAAGGATCCTCTTCTCGGGCCAGGACGTCTTTCGTGCAAGTAGCTTGCTACCTCTTCTTCAGCTTGTGGCATTGACTGCTGCTTTTGTTTAATGAGGCTGTCAATGTTTTGTCACAGCACTGACCTGGAAGGGACTTCAGAGGCTGTTGACGCTGAGGACACCTCTGCACTTCTCTGTGTCTCCGAAATTTGTTGCGCCTCCTCAGCTTCGAGGTTCTTCAACCAGTTCACCATTGATCTGTCCTCTTCGTAGACCACTGCCTTGAACCTTGGGTCTAGGAGCGTTGCCAAGCTCGCTACTTGGTCAAATTTGTAGTCAGGAAATCTTGTCTTGGAGGCACTTGGCCAGGTTAGCTGAGAACGAGGAAATTACGGTCTGCTGGCTGATAGAGTTGTTCAGGCATGCAAAGGTGCTATACAGGATGGGTATTTGGGCTGACAATGTTGGGTAGCTGTCAGCTCCAGCATTGGTCATTGCTTCTTCTAGTGGCTTCAGAGCAGCAACGTACTCACTCATTTCTCTCCACTCTGTTCCGGTGAAGCCTTCGATAGTCCCAGCTTCAGATGCAAGGACAACGGTTACTGCTTCTCTTTAACTCTAAAAGCCTGGGCAGCTTTGCACATTCACTATTCCATCGTGTTTTGACGTCCTGAACGACATGCAATGGGGATCTGCCCATTTTCTTCTGGTAGCAGTTGAGCCTTTCCTGTGTTTTTTGCTTATGTTTATAGTGCCCAACAATGCGTCTTGCTTTTTACAAAGGACAGGAAGTCCTGGAGTCATCTTTTTAGCGTCCTGATGACCAGCTGTAAGGTATGAATAAAACAAGTTCTTTCACACAAAGGAAGCGCGTGAGTGGCTGCTCTAATGTTGCGAGCATTGTCAGTCACCACGTAAAAAGGGCAAACGTCCTTGGGAATGTCCCAGTCTGTTACAAGCTTATCAAGAATTGAGGCAATTCCAGCTGATGTGTGCTTGCCTGGGAAGTGGCAGGTGCTCTAGTTGTAGCGAGTGAGCTTGAACTGCGAGTCCAAGAAGTGGCAGGTCAGGCTGATGTAGCTTTCGTTCGCTCTGGACGTTCACATGTCGGAGGTGAACGAGAGACTCCATGCCTCTCTCGAACGCATTCTGTAGCTCATGTCGAACCTTCTTTTTTGTGTCGTCGTACAACTTCGGCACTATCCTGTGCGACAGCGTTGTTCCCGATGGTGGCAGATAACGTGGGACTGCCTCCTTCAATAAATCTTGGAATCTCTGGTCTTGCACAATCGTGTACGGTTGCAGGTCGAGTGCAGTCTTCTTAGCAATCTTCAGGTCCAAAACCTCCTGTTTCGCTTGCAGCATTGCCGTTTTTTTTTTTTTTTCAACACATCAGCAATGCTTGGCTGATTAGCAGGCTGGACTTTAGCAGCTGCTTGAAACTCCGCATACAGATTGGCGTGCCGTTTCAAATGGTTCACGAAAGAAGTGGTCGTGAAAAACGTGCACAGTGAAAATCACTGTGCATATGTGTATCTTCTTCCTTCTTTCAGATATGAAATCAGTTTTAAAATATCTCAATTAGTTTTCAAGTTACAAAAAATAGTGTTGCCTCATTTGGTAATTTCTTATGGATCGTTAAAACCATTTCCAACAAAAAATTTTGTTTTATTGATGTAGATGCATAACTAAAGGCCTGCCATGCATTATAAAGGTATTTATATTTTCAGAAAATTACATTATCATAAAAATTGGCAGGGTGTCTACCGACCGGGAAAACCGGGAATTGTCAGGGAATTTTAAGACACCTGGAAAAGTCAGGGAATTGTCAGGGAAATTTCCAAAAAGATTGCCGAGTCAGGGAATTTGTCCCATGCTCGCCCGCTTACGCTAGAAGCGACAGGCACGAGCAGGCATAGCCACGAGCACAGTCAAGTGCGGCGTCGCGACCTCCTAGGCGCAATGCGACCCGTCCAATTTTCTACGCGCTGCGCTTCACACGAGAGCATGTGCGAAGCTGGCGGCTCGTCGTTCTTTTAGTACACTCTAAAGCCACTAAATAAGCTACACTTTAGAGTAGCAATGCTAAAGTATGGCGGCTAAAGAGTTACTCACAGTTACTAGTGAAGCAGAGTAGCAGCGGCCATCTTGTTTAGTTCGTGACTCTTGTCAGGTGGTGTTGCTCTAGTACGAGGAAAAACAGTTACTCTAGCCGATACTAGGTGGAGCGAGTCACCACTCACTTGGAAGAAAACAGCCGTTGTTCATTCATCTACCCTCTGAGAGGCGCGTGCCTAGCGATCCATTCGTTTGTCAGATATGGTGTTTTCGCGCTTCCCCGTAAACGCAACCTGGACGCCTGCACTCTACGAGCTCTGCCGCGTGCGTTTGTGGCTTTGGGTTTCTATTGTGTTATTTTCCGCAAGTGGAAATATGTGAAAGTGTCAATTTCGCTGTCGAGGAAGTGCTCCTTCAACCTCAACTGGACAAACCCGGACATATCCACGATTGCGAGTTGGATTTGGCCCGTTCCAAATGATCCAAATAGTGCTCACTGTACAATGTGCTGCAAGAAGTTCTCCCTGAGCAACATGGGGAATAAGGCGATTACTACTCATGTTGAGGGTAAGAAGCATCAAGCTGCTATGAAATATCTGCAAAGCGTTTCCCAGGGCCCAATCATATTTTTCAAAACTGCGACAAATGCGGACTTGCCTTCCGCGACAGCAACGAGTATTTCGTCCGGAGGTAGCAATAGCGCTTGTAAAGCTCCGGCAATGCGTCTAACCACCGCCACGGAAGCTCTTAGCCCCTTTGTGAAGACGTGGGTGGTGGCTTTTGATTGAAGAAGCAAGTCACAAAAGCTCGGATCATGTGGTGCTTGAACACTATAACTACTCGTGGGTCTTTCCGTTCAGCGGCAGCGTCTGCCTCGCTGTTTCCGTTGATGTTCCCCATGTGTGAGACCGCCAGAAAAATGCAGCTTGGAAAAGACAAAGTGGGATATACCATATGTCATGGTATCGGCCCATACTTTCAAGAGAAGTTGCTAGCAAGCCATATCTGGTGGTTGCTTTTGATGAGTCACTGAACAAAGTAACTCAGAGAGAACAAATGGATGTACTGATCAGGTACTGGAACCAAACTCACTGAAACAGTACACCCTGGTCAATGCTGTATTCTAAACATCTTCCAAAGTGAAGGTAGTTGCGTTATCTAACTTATATACAATATTTACGTTGTGAATAGTGTCTATCTATAATATATTGTGTTTTGGTGTCGGTAGTTGTGGGTCAGGGAATTCAATTAAGATAGTCAGGGAAAACCTGGAAAAGTCAGGGAATTTTAAAAAAAGAATTTGGTAGACACCCTGATTGGCTAATTTTGGCTACAATAAAAACTTCATGAAAAAGCCCCGTAAGGCTAAGCATGTTGACAAAAAACACGAAGATGATAAATAATAATTGCCATCAAGGTGTAGTGTAAGTCGTCCTGAACAACTTGACATAAAAAATGATGTAATCTGTTCATGGGAACACTAGAAAAAAAAATGAAACTAAAGAATGAGTGAAATGTTGATAAAATCACATTTTCCTGTTTTGACACTGACTTCAGTAAATTATGTGAAAACCCTTATGCAATAATAGTTATCAAGATGTAGTGTAGTGCATTCTGAACAAACCAATTTAAAAATTGCAATAATTTGTTTTCGAGAACATTGCAAAAATGGTAAAGAATGACTGATATGTGCAAAAAATTGCTTGGAAAGTTATGAGTTGACAACTTTGGACAACGGGAGGGGCAAGCAAGAGTTTCAAGCTCCAGCAACTCTGGGAGAGGAGAACTGCTTCCTCCGGAACTCGTAAGTGTTGCAGACGAGCGCAAGCTTGACGGCCAAGCCGTACTCCTTGTCCGCGGCCTTGCTGAGCGTGAGGGCTCTTGCACCGCAGCTTCCACACCTCACGTGCGCCAAGAGGTGGTTCAGGACTTTCTTGTCGACGATGACGAAATGGGTCCCGGCATCACTTGTCTGGCATTCTGCGTTGACCTCAACCAGATGAAACTTGCGCTGGGTCGCCGACTTCCCCAATAAGACGTGCTTGCATTGTTGCGATCGCTCGGCGCGCTGCGCCTGCTCGGCCGAAGAGTAGTAGGCGGAGTCGACGCGAGTTGTGCCCGCAAAACTTGAGCCCCCCGCACCAGAGCTTGAGGCCGCAGCTTCGCCAACGGGAAGGCTAGCCGATGCTCCCGGCAGATCCAATGAGTTCGACAGGGGCGAAGATCGTAGCGGCGCACTTGCAGGTGACGTCTTCCGCCTGTTCCACTCACGTCGCGTCTTCCTTCCGAACGTCCGCCACGTGCTCTCTTTCAACCAAGAGTCCCCCGGCATTTCAATCGTTTGAAATAAAACTCTTGCAACTCCGTATCGAGAAAAACCAACAATGTCCGGCGCGAACACGCAAATGTAAACGAAACAACGTGCACTGAGCTGCGGAGCGTACAAAGCAGGCGGGCCAAGATGAAGCAGATGACCCTTCCCTACATTAGCCTTGCGCTGCTTGAGGTGCGCACGGCACGACGTACCCGTGACGTGCGCGCGCGGGCCAGTCGGCAATTGTTATTCTGGTCGTGAAAACCCGTGGAATGCGGATGCTCTTTAAGGTTGTCGCGATAGTGAGTTGCATGAGGACGTAGGGAATAGGACCAGCTCTCCAACAAAAGCTAAATGGCTGCGATTCAACGATCGGCTGTGAAACGACGCGGGCGCAGAGTTTGACTATTTTTTGCCTTGAACTCATGATTTAAACTTTGCGGAAGGATCATAGTTATCGTTTTTTTCATACTTAGACACAGAATAGGACATTAAAACTTTGCAAACAGGTACTTTAGACTATATTCTATCCAAACATGTGATTTTTGAAAAAAAGCCAAATTTCACATCTTTTTATTATTTTAAGACCCGCGTCTTGCCTTAAGTGGGCAAATTGACAAAGGTCTAATGTTTTGAGCTCAAGACTGAGCCACAAACAAAAAACGAAAATTAGTGCTCGTCCCCTGTTTGAACCTGCTTGCAGTGTAGCTGTCTCATACTTTGGGGAGGGGAGGGGGTGTTGGGTGGTAGTGTGTCGTGCATCTCGGTTACTCTCGTTTGAATCTTGCTTGCAGCGCTGACGTTAAAATTGTCAAGAAGAACCTGGACATCCTGATTTCGGTGGGGCTCGGAGAGCGAGCGAAAGCCGACCTCAACCTGTGCAAGCACACCTGCAGCGTCCTGATGCAGCTGGCCAACGAAATCAAGGTGAATACGTTTCCGTGTTTGTCTGATCTAGGCACCTATCTCGAAGGGTTTTTTTGCACTACGGGTGGTTGCACCTCATTTCATGTGGACTTTCACAGCTGCGTAAAGCCACCATAATTACTCAAATACAGAAAAATCTTTTTTGGAACTGTTACCGTATTTATTCGAATATAAGTCAACATTTTTTTTTTCTTTTTTTTTTTTCGAAATGTTGTCAAAAATTAAGGGTGACCTATAATCGTGACCAAAAAATTTCGACCTACATTCGCGACCAAATTTTGCAACCCTACCGAGGGCATGGAGGTATCGAATCACCGAGCCGGCGTTGCCCTAGAGCTGCGCCGCTTCTTGTTTCAAAAAGCTTTTGGTGCACGAAAACAACTGCAACAGCAGCAACCAACAGCCCCCCCCGCCGTGGCTGCAGCTCGCGCACATCCCTCGGGCGTCGGGTTTCGCCATCGTGCCTGTAGCTTTCCCCTCGCTGGGCAAGGGGAGGGAGAGGAACGCGATGCGCCATGCACCTTGCCCTCCTTTCCTCTCCCTCGCAAATGTGCGCAAAAAAAAAAGAAACAACGGAGGTTATTTTAGTTTGTTGCTTGCGGCGGCTCGCGCGTTGCTCACGGCGACTCTGGCGTTGCTCGTGTCTTTGTATTTGGTCTTTCGTCACTTCGCCCGTCTCCACCTTCTTTTGTTTCTTCTTGTCGTCATTTTACAACGGACGGTGTCAGTGAGGCATTGTTGCGAATTTGCGAGGATGTCTACCAAGCTGACGAAGCTTTGGACGACGGCGACATGTCCGGAAGTTTTGACAATGATTAGGTTTTTGGCATCGCCTTGCGATTTAGCCGAGAGTGCTGTAAATAAAGGTTTGTTTCTTTCTTTTGCCCTAACTTTCTCCTGTTCCTAAAAAATAAAAAAAAGGTCGACCTATATTTGAATTTTTTTTTTTTTATTCTTGGTGGGTCTAATAAATAGGGGGCAACCTATTTTCGGGTAAATACGGTACTAAAAATTGGGGGTGGATTTTTAATCGCAGTCAAAGAATGACAACCTGTACGGACGAGCAAAATTTTCTAGCCCATTGAGATAACCCAGATACCAGGTACTGCCCCGCATCATCCGTAGCTCCCACGCTCCTCATCACCTTGTGACGAACAGCGGAGGACGCAGCAATTCATCTTGGCGGATCTGGTGTTGCGCGAGTTTCACTGGACCTTCGAGAGCGCCGCAACGCGCGGGGTGGGAGTCAAGTGATTTGTTTGTTGCATTGGATTGACTGGGACGGCTCGTAACGTCCGCCGCAGTCCGTCGTAAGGTCAAATTGAGTATAGCATGCCGGTGCAAAGCACCGAAGCTCGACACGCACGCCGGTGCCGTGCGGGAATGCTTGACGTGCCCGTGGCATAGGCGCGCCATGCACGGAACACGACTACGAACTTCGAGCTTCACGCAAAATGAAACTAGAGCATGGCAGAAAAGTGCGCATGCACCGGAGGAAGAAACGGAGGAATTCATGGAATGCTGCAAAAACCCAGTCCCTTCCGAGCCTAGTTGAGGGTCATGCTTGCTGGTCAAGAGTTTACCTTTTTGCCGTACTAGCGTGGCAAAGACACTGGTAACGCGGAATGTGATGTGTTAGTGTGGAGAAACTGTACACACATGGAGACTGGATGGCGTGAAGCAACTATGTGTCGTGCAAGGTATGCGCAAAGAGCACTCCGTGGATGTCTTACTGACGGGTGCCATCTTCCGCAGTGGCAATAAGTGCGACTTTCTGGGAGCCTGCTGGAGCGTGAGACGCAGTAGACGGAGCATGCAGAATACAGAACAATAGACCGATCTCACCGGGAGTTGCGAAACGCTCGTACCTGTAGTTCTCCCCAGTTTTCCGCCGAGTTAGTATGCGTTGTATGCCCGGTGTTTTGAAATTTTTGGGTTAGTTGCCCGACACTTTTACTCGGGTGTTTATTCATGGTTTTCAACGGGTGGCCTCACCTGTTGTGTGCAAGATTGCTGCAATAACAGCACAGGGCAAAAAGACGTAGGATTTTGTCTTCACGAAACAAAGCAGCCTCCGAAAAGAGTGGCTAAGAAAGGTAAACGGAACCGGACATAGCGATTTGCTTTATAATTTATATCCAGCCTATTGCACGTTAGCTAAAGAGTGCAAGACTACAAGGCACGAGACATAGTAGGCCGTGCCAAACTGTTCCGAACGTTGGAATCTCCCTGAGCACTTGCTCTGTTGCAGTCTATCTCAATCGGGACCTCCGCTTTGCTTTGCGGCAGCCATTTTTAATACACTTTTTGCTCGATATATTTTGGTTGTTATAAATGTTATTGCGACGACATGTTTCAAACAAACTGTGCTTCGAAAAATTTAAACAATCACTGAAAAAAAAAAGTGATTCCTGATATGCATCGCTTGAAACCAACTTTTTCAAAAGCAGTCTATTTAAAAAAAACAAAAAAACATAGAAACATTGCATAAAACAATTTAGAAGTGCAACCCTTAAAGGCAGCAAAGGAACCTCACCCACCTTGTTTGTAGTGGTTTATTATGCCACAACTTGATTTTCGCTGCCGTTAATGGTCCGTTCTGTGTTACCACCAATCGAGACAGCAGCTACAAAAACTCCCAGTGTCGGGCAACTGCTAGCGTTTGGAGCTTGCGCCAGCAAAATAAAACTGTATAGAAATTATACACGAAAACTCATCTCCACCCATCATTTTTTGGTATCTGGCATGCAGTAGTGGAACTGCTGCACCATTTACGCCAAACTGCCCCAGAACGATTAACCTGTTACATGCTGCTCCAAAGGCTGTGTATTTTTGCACAATTTGCGCCATGTCTGCGCCAAACAAGAGCTGTTCTCGAAAAGGAAACTCAATGTGTCTAGCATGTGGCATTGTTGGCCCCTGAAAATGAAGAAAGTACAGTTGTTTTTTTGGATGCCTAAGTAGTTGTGCGAATATTCAAATTTTTAAATAGTAGTTTCAAATAATACGCTATTTGATATTCGCTTCAAAATGAACTGCGATATTCATACTTTTCGAAGTGTTGATCACGGCGGGTTCACCCCCTTGAGTGCGCTTCTCCTTAAGCATTAATGCACTGCGGAGAAGCAATACCCGCAAAGCTGACACTGCAATCTCGCGACTCGCTTTGCCTCCGTGCAGCTGCACGCTTAGGCGAAAAACATACCTTCAAAGCGGTATGGTACACGCGCGTGCCTAGTAAACAAACAAACAAAAAAACATTGATTGTTGGTATTTACATTGCAGTAAAATCTTCAAAATTTGACTGTAGCTATTATGCAAATGTATATATGTTAGGCAGCGATGTTTTAACAACCTGGTGTTCATTATTTGGGCTTTTTTATTTTTTTTTTTTTTAAACTTCAAAATTGAAGAAAATATATTGCAAATAGCAAGAAGGTTTACAAATCCCCTCATTCAGGTTTGGCTCAGCTCTTTTATAGTAATAATTGAAAACTTGTGTGTTGGTGAGGAGATACGAATACTTGAAAGGATAAAACATGGAGAACGGGGACGGAAACTGGACTTGTTTCGAGAACTCCTGTTTTTGTCCACGTCCTCAATGTATGTATTACCCTTTCAAGTATTCGTGTCTCTCTCATAGATCTAATTTTATGTCAAATTTGCTGTTTACTTGCCATCCCAATGTAGCTATTGGACTTTCTGAGGCCACAGTCAATAAATAGAGTTAGGTTAAATTTAACAAGGCTCATAAGTGGGCAATTAGAAGCTGGGGAACCACCTTCCTGTGTTCCGCTTAATTTTCGTTTAAGCATGGTGAGACAGTAGTGAAACAGTAGTGATTAAAAAATATTAGGCAGAAACCATTACAGTAAAACCTCGTTAATTCAACCCCCGCTAATTCGGAAATTCGGATAATTTGAACTGCCGATCCGGTCCCGTCAAACCTATGTATTAGTCAATGGGAGCAAACGCTCAATAATTCGGAGGGAACGCGGCGCGCTATGGTTAATTCGGACGAACTCGGCAGGTGGCGCTAGCTACCATCTGTTCCAAAGGGTATGACCGCTATCCATCCGAGGTGCACACGTGGTTTTTCCGGTTTTCCCATGGTTCTCCGCTCTTCCGGTTCTCCGTGTTTTGCACCAGTTTCGCTCTGGATTGCCGTGCTTCAACGGGCTACCCGCTACTCTCCTGGCATGGAAGCGGCAGAAGCATAGCTGCAACGGAAAAAGGGTAGCACGAGTGACTGACGACCGGAATGGCAAAATCGCGACACGCGGGTCTATTGTTCCTGAGCGCGCCGATAGCGAGAGTAACAGTCACGTTTCATGCCTCAACGCGGGAGTCCTAAAGCCCGCAATTTCAACCGGCCACCCCCGCGTTGTAAAATGCAACGTGACTGGCGCTCTCGCTGTCGGCGCGCTCAGGAAAAATAGTGCCGGGTGTCGCGATTTTGCCGCTCCGATTATTGGTCAGTTGTGCTACTCGTTTTCCGTTGCAGCTGTACTAGGCTAAGAATTTAGCGATGAAAAGGGGCCTTGAAGGACGGCGCCTCTCGACAAGTGATGGAAAGTTACGACGTCAAGAGAAGCAGTTTGGCAACGTACGTGAAAATTGAGGCCGATATCCTACGGGCTTTCGGGAGCGAGAAGTTATACACGAAAAGAAAGCGGCCGTGGAAGTTGGTGCACGCGAAACTAGAATTGCTGTGCTAAATCGTCAGCGCACGGGATGCGTAGCTCCGACAGTGCGAGTGCGGTGGAGCACTCGACCGTGCTAAGGAAATTTGCCGTCTCCGCCCAAGTGTCGTCCAGAAAGCAGGCGGTAATAACAGATTTCTTCTCAAAATAAAGGTATGTCACAGGGAAACGTTTTCGCATAGTTTTCTTTGTCCTTTCGATATTTCGACTTTCGGATAATTCGGACATTTTTGCCGGTCCCATGAGATCCGAATTAACGAGGTTTTACTGTATATTCACTTTGAGTTTGCTTCAAACCCAAAATTCATTATTTGCACATGCCTAATGAAGAGTTATCGTTTTTTGTGCAAATGGTGCTGACATCGATCACAACAAATAGCTAGTGCTATTCGTTGCAATGATTAGAGTAGCTTAGCTGCTCTATGAACAGTAACTGGAGAAATATGAGCAAGAGCAGCGTGAGACACATTCAACACAGCAGTCTCCGTTTGATGTCGAACTCGCGACAATTGCGTCTCTGTGATACAAACCCTACAGCTAGCTAGAAAGGCTCGAGGTACACCAAAGCACTTATGAGTTCTGATTGCAAAAGCATGTGTGCCGTTCTTCCGCTCCCGTGTTTCGTCTGCGGCGCATTTGCGTCGGCTCTTTTTGCAGCTCCCAGCTCTCCTCGCAACTCTGACCTTGGACGCTTCGTGTTACCGGCGCACTCGCGGCGCGGACACGCAGCGCCTTGGGGCGGCGGTCATTGAAACTGACGCGCACGCAGCAGCCAATGGGAGCCTCGTCGATGCGTGCCAGCCAATGAGACTGAAGGCCAAATCCATCAGCTTTACTCCGCTCCTTTGGGATCGGGGAAACTAGGTGCCGTTGTCTAGGTTTTTTGCACGGTTTCATAGCTGGGAGCTGGCTTCACATAGAGAAAGGATTTAAGGTGCCGTTTGGCGCACTTCAAACTGATGACGTTGGCTCGCTCCGAAGACAGCGCGCTCTTTGACGACGCACTTTTGGCGCCATTTCATTGGCTCACTCGGATCGTGGCGTCGGCTGTGGTCCCGGTGATAGCGAACCTCCGAAGAAAGCGCGCTCTCTGACGACGCACTTGTGGCGCCATTTCATTGGCTCACTCAGATTGTGGCAAATGATGAAAAAAAAATATGTTTGCGCAGTCGACAGGATTCGAACCTGTGCGGGGAGACCCCTATGGATTTCTAGTCCATCGCCTTAACCACTCGGCCACGACTGCGGGACGAGTAGGGGGCTCTGAGATGTGGTAGTAACTCAAGAGCTGGGGATGTCATGGATGAAACGTTGCATGTAGCCGCTCAACGTCTATACAGGAGAGGGCGCTGCGGTCAAATACGTATATAATCGCGTTAAACTTTGCATGCATTGGCTCAACGTTTATAGACGAGAGGGCGCTGCGGTCAAATGCTCAAATTCATATATAACCACCTTCCATACCACACATTCTCTTTCTGACATGGATGAAAACAAACGAAAGGCTCGGCATGCTGCAGCTCAGCGTCTACGCAAACAAGCACCACCAGAGCTTCGCCCCAATCAACATCATTCGTAGTGATGGCCTGTAGCTGAGCCGGTTGGTTATTCATGCTTACTTATTACCAGCTGAACGTAAGGAAAAGCGACGGTCAATTTTTTTCCACAGGCTAACTCTCAAAGAGATTGTATAAACTGTTCTAGTTGAAATTTGTTTGTTCCAAAACCCATTGCTCCCTGCTAGAAGAGGTGCTCCAAATCACCACCTGTCATTCCACCACTGGTGCATGGTTGCCGCTTTTTGACAGGTCAGAGTTGTTACGACGTGTCAGGCATGGTCTTTCTGTAGATCATTTCTTGTTTGTGTGCAGGCCTGTCCCCGCAGTTCATATGTACCCTGTCACACAGGCTCTTGGCCAGATTGAACCGACTTTTAGAAAAACAATTGCTTTCCATAAGCATCCCATAAGGCCCCCAAGGTCAACTTTTTCTTAATGAAAAATCGACATACACCAGCTGTTTTTTAGAAGAAAATTATTAATTTTTGGTTACACAACAAATACTAGGTCAACAAAACAGATTTGCTGACCCATAAATCCGCCCCTGCGACACACTCGATGCTGTTCCGCGTTGCTATACAGAGCCAGTGGTCTCTCGAATGTTTGCTTTCTTTGCCATTGAACTAGATGTTTGCTTGTTCATTGAGACGTCTGAGCAGTTGGAGTGCTCGAGTACAGCCCGGCTGCTCGTTGCTTTTTCCCCGATCCGATTGCGTGGGTGGAGTGCACCTTGCTTGCGTTGCGTGGCTGGCAGACTGCCAAGCCAGCATACACACGGGAAGATACGCAGTGAAAGAGCAGTTGTAGGGAAAAAAAAACAACAATGAACCGTAAAAAAAAAAAGTGGAGGATGGCAAAAGCAAGGGGAAGGGTACACGCGCGCATAGAGAGAGCAGGGAGTGCCCGCTGTTGGAACCATAGCCTGCGCCCTTTCCCCAAACACTGCTGATGCTGCGCAACTCCCTAGCCCCAAAATAAAATAAGCAAGAAAAAAGTCTGGCAAGTCAAGTGTGTCGGCAACAACGGTTGTGCAATCACACTTTGAACTCCTTATCTTTGTTGACCTTTCTCTTTTGCCCTTATTGCTTTGCCCGTTTTTTTTTTTTTTTTTCCTTTCTTTTTTTGCTGTTTGAATTTAGTGAGCTCACTTTTTTGTTGCTTGCTTAACTTTTTTTTATGGATCAAGAGATTTTTTTTGCATCTCTCTTTTCCATTTTTGTTTCATTTTTTAAAATATTTTTGTGTTTGGTCGCTTCTGCTGTGTGGTGGTGCCGGCCAGGCGCGCGCGGCGGTATTTGCGGTCTTCGCCAACTACGCTCTACTTTATTTAGCGGCTCTTGGATGCCCTATTTGTTAAGCTCCCGTTTGTCGCGACCTTCTGTATTAGCAGAGATGCCAAGAAATTTCAACTCGAGCTTCATTTAACATATTTTTGTATATCAAATTACTGATATATCATACTGTTTTACGATCCCCTCTGAATTCGACATATCCGGGAGCGACTGTAGTGGCCTCATTGTTTTTCCCATGTGGGACCACCGCAGTGGGACCACCGCATCAACAGCTCAAACGTAGCAGCAGGTAACGGAGCGATTCTAAAGCAATACCGTATATACTCGTGTGTAAGCCACCCTCGTGTATAACCCGCACCCCCCACTTTAAGATGCAAAAATTCGAAAAAATGAAAGTTTCTCCCGTCCCCGAGGGCCTAGTCCCGCAAAGTGCTATAAGATGGGGCTAGCTAGTTCTTGCCATTCGCCGCACATTATCATCATCATCGTTGCGCGACACGACACTTTTGCTCCTTCTGTCTTCCGTTTTTCACGGCGACTTGAGTGACACTTTACGTTTCCCTAAATATGAAAATAGAGTGCGAGTGGTTGACCATTCATGCCCGCCAAGGTGCTTGCGTTTTCCCGGCAAGAGCAGTCTCTCATATGATGAACAGAACAGCGCACAAAAAGACGAGGACAGAGAAAAGGAACATGCACGACACACAAGCGCTGACTCGCAACTGAATGTATACACAAAAGAAAGAAGAAGAGGACGTTCTGATAGACACACAGGGCACGCAGTGCGTGTCACACGCGGCACAACACCATTTAACTACAATGTCTTTGCCCTTCTCAAGCACCAAGTTGCCGGCATTCGCTGGCCCCTTTTGCTAGGTCTTCGAAACAGTTTGTGGCACGTGCCTTCCATGGGAGACCAATGTTGTCATCATGTTCATCATGTCATCATACCAAATCGCCCAACTTACAACACTTCTGCAGTCTCGTAGTGACTTTTGCCGAGAAGCGTTTTGCCCTTCTCAAGCACCAAGTTGCCGGCATTCGCTGGCCCCTTTTGCTAGGTCTTCGAAACAGTTTGTGGCACGCGCCTTCCATGGGAGACCAATGTTGTCCTGTAATAAAAATTTCAGTCACAAGGACACCCCTGACTTCGTACTCGCAACAGCTGCGGTCTTGGGAGCCAACATTTTTGAGCGTGGCTAATCTTGACTTTAGCCCTCTCCCAGCTTTTTGCACCTTGTGAGAGCAACGCTTTGGGGCAGGTTTGGGTAGCCACGGTATTTCTAAAATGGTATAGCGTGCGCACCTAAAATGCGGTTTGGGTTTGGTTCGTGCGCGGTGGTGACTACTGTATTTTTTTGGGCACGCAAAGCTTTTGGGTGCGATCTCCTAAACCTCCCTAGTATCTAGGTGGGGTTGTTTGAACTCTGCGGTAATCTTTTCCCCAAGGAGTCTGTGGGCATCGCTCGTAGCCTCGATTGCCTTGTGACATAAAGTTTCCACGCGTTTTTTTCCAGCTCTGATGGCGTGCCAGCAATTTTTTTTTTTATCTGACTTTGAGGGATATTGTTATATAGGGTGACTCAAGTCACCAGGCTCGATCTAAAATGGACCGTAAAAATCGACGCCTGCACGTAGCAATCTAAACTTTTCGTCAAAGGTGTATTTCACAAGTCGGTTTTTTCTTGTAAAATTACAAAGCGTAGTTCTCATTCTATAAAAAATAAGGCCAAGAAACTTGCCTGGGTCAACGGTGGGCGGCGACGGAGACAACCAAGTCCAAGTGTAGGGGTGTGTTTGACGCTCCTGTTGATAGATGGCGCTACCTCCTTGTTTCGGTCAGAGCTCTGGTTTCGGTTGGCTTTTAAAGAAATATTGAAAGTGCCCGCGTCGACCTTGGTTTATTGACACAAACATAATCTTTTTTGTAATCTACCTTTGGCTTGAAAATTAATGCAGACAATGATAGCAAAACTTCAAGTAACAAAAATAAAAGAAAACGCGGTTGCATAACGACAACGCTGATGGCGCTCCTGCAGCCGGCGGATTTCGTCTGCGTGCCGTCTGCTTTCTTTCGCTGCTCGGTTGCATCCTCAGGCGCTGCTTCCGAGACCTTTTCTCTCGTGGTTGGTGAGAAAACAGCCACAATGCGTCACCTGACCGTCAAGAGAGGGCACAGGTAGTCCTTTGGTTTACAGATACCAGGAGTATGAGGCAAGTGAGATCGAAGTTTCGAGCCACTTTTCGTAGGCGTCCACCCACCCGTCGGACTGTCATGCGCTGGGTACACCGATTCAACACGGAGAACACTGTGCAGACCAGGCCGCGAGTACTCGAAGAGAGGTCGCCACAGCAGAACAAACGTCACGCCGTGCTTGCGGCATTTGCATTGAACCCACGCCTGTCCGTGCGACAAGTCGCAAGACAACTTGGCATCAGTAAAAATTTTGTCTGGAGGGTGATCCGCGCCAACAAATGTATCCGTTCAAGCCACAGGTCCTGTTCGAGCTGCAGCCAGATGACTATGAACGGCGAAAGCAGTTCTGCGTGGACGAACTTGGGTGCATCTCCACAAACAGGAACCACCTTCCGTTTCTGCTTTTCACGGACGAAACAATTTTTTATCTGGATGGGCACGTGAACAAGCAGAACACCCGCTGCTGGTTCGAGACAAACCCCCACTGCATCATTGAAGAGACTGTCCAGTCACCAAAGGTCGTAGTATGGTGTGGATTTTGGAGGGAAGGCATTGTCGGTCCATTCTTTTTTGAGGGCACGGTCACCGGCGACGCCTACCGTCGCATGCTCGAACAGGACGTCTTGCCGGAGCTGGAAGCTTCGCACATGCAAAGGGAGGTGTGCATCTTCCAGCAAGACGGAGCACCCCCGCATTACGCCACCACTGTGAGAGACTGACTTGACAGAACCTTTCCCGGCAACTGGATGGGTCGAGGGTCACCGACAATGCCCTGGCCCCCACGGTCCCCTGGCCTGACAATTTGTGATTTTTTAGAGCGCAGCTCTTAGGCGCCCGTTTCCGGCTTGAGCGGCGGCGCCGTCGGCGTAACCGCGCGGTGCATGATGGGTAAATTTCCCCGCTAAATTTAGCGGAAAATTTTCCCCGCTAAATTTAGCGGAACATTTCGCCCGCTCAATCTAGCGGAAAATTTTCCCCGCTAAATCTAGCGGAAAATTTTGCCCGCTAAATTTAGCGGAAAATTTTTCCCGCTAAATCTAGCGGAAAATTTTCCCGCTAAATCTAGCGGAAAATTTTCCCCGCTAAATCTAGCGGAAAATTTCCCCGCTAAATCTAGCGGAAAATTTTCCCCGCTAAATCTAGCGGAAAATTTCCCCGCTAAATCTAGCGGAAAATGTTCCCCGCTAAATCTAGCGAAAAATTTTCCCTGCTAAATTTAGCGAAAAATTTTCCCTGCTAAATTTAGCGGAAAATTTTCCCCGCTAAATCTAGCGGAAAATTTTCCCCGCTAAATCTAGCAGAAAATTTTCCCCGCTAAATCTAGCGGAAAATTTTCCCCGCTAAATTTAGCGGAAAATTTTCCCCGCTAAATTTAGCGGAAAATTTTCTCCACCCCCCACCCCTCGAGGTCACGTGACCCCGAGGTCACGTGACCCCCCCGTGCCTTCCCCTCCTCCTCAAGAGCTGCGCTCTAATTCGGCGTTACAGGGAGTTGTAAACTGCTTTCATTTTTTGTTTGGGGTTTTGTGAAAGCCCAGGTCTACGCAGTTCGCATGCGCACGATGACGGAACTAAAAGAGCGCATTCTATCCGTCTTCGATGCGATCGCGGACAACATGCGGGAGGCAGCCTTCAGGGATTATGAGCGAAGACTGCACAAGTGCCTCCAAGTTCGAGGTGGACATGTGGACTGAAGACAATAGGTCTGTTCGATTCGGTCAGAAAGTTCTGAACTAGTTCTGTCCGAGTTCAGAGGAGTGCAGAAGTCGTGCAGCGGCGGCGCAGAACCAGTGCAGCCGCCGCGCTAGTACTGACGCTGTGATCGGCTGATCGGCAACAGATGCAGACGACACCCTGCGCTTCCGAGCGGAAGCGCAGGGTGTCGTCTGATCTGTTGGCTCTTGTTTCTCCACGCCACGTTGTATGCTACATTTATTAGTCGCGGTTTGATGAGACCATTCGTGTTTCCTTAGTTTAATAACGGAATCTTTTCTGTGAAAATGTTTTATTCGAGTGTACTAAAAACTTTTTCTGCACGAAATGTGTTTCTGTCTGCATTTTTAACGGCCGTTCGGTTCCTGTCGTTTCCATAAGCGTTGGTGTCGTTCACATTCATTGAGCAATAGTAGATTCATTCCTAGTCTCTCGAGTTTCGCATTTCGACGATAGGTTCGCGTCATCAGGATGATTTTGCGTCGGGAGTCACTGGTGGCAGTGCGCGGTCGGCAGCGGTCACCTCGAAGACGAAGGCCTGACGATAGCGTTTTGGCCAATACAGTTATCGACCGTAACTTTAGCGTCAAGCTGAAGCGTTTATTCTGATTCCCAAGAGAGACCTGCGTGGAACTACCAAGCCAATGCCGATTCTCGGCGTTTTTCCCAGGCCCGTTTGTGGGCGTCCACAGATACCAGCGGACAAAGCATGCAGTATTATGCTCAGCTACGGGGCATGCGAGGGCCAATGTACTAAATCCCAGACCTCTGCAATGTATCGGAGTCGTCAGTATGCATCCAACAGCAACTGAAGGCGGAGACTATCAAGAGTGCAAGACCTTTCCCGTGTCTGTAAGGAAGAATATCAACACTGTGGATCCCCACATAGCATCAAAAAGAAACAATTTACGCGTGAGCCAATATTTCAACACTTACCACAGGGAGCCAAACCTTCACGAGCAGGTGCCTAAAACCTTTAAGAATATCATATTCAATCATATTCCTACCCTCGGTTATGATCTCGATTCCGCGTCCACTGCGGGTACGTTATTATCATAAATGAGAAGAAATGCAACCTCCGTATCGGCGTTATTGTTAAACATCGCAGACACTTGAGCAAGAGCTGCGAAAAATGGCACCGCGAGCAGAGACGGACGAGGAGTGTCGTCTGCTATCGCCGTCTGCTCTTGTCGTCTGCTTCTGCACGGACGCTGAACTGACTCCGGAGCCGGTGCAAGATTTTGAGGAACTGGGTCTGAACTCGTTCAGAACTGGGATGAATCGAACGCGCCAGTGCAGCGGCCGTGCAACTTCCGGTTCAATCGAATGCACCAGTTCCTGCACTGCTGAACTAGTTCAGCCAGTTCAGGCGAATCGAACAGACCTAATGAGAACTCAAGAGCACATATCTATCCATTTTGCACATATGACCAGCGGCTTTGACAACCGCGAAAACCGCGGGCTTCTGCTGACAGGCTCTTTCCAGAGCCATTAATTGCTGTTTATCTGGAGTTTGCTTTGGCAGCCTCCCGTGTCTCAAAAGTGCGGTCTAAATAGCGTCCAAAGTGACGCATTGTGGCTGTTTTCCCACCAACCGTGCCAAAAAAAAGGTCTCGGAAGCAGCGTTTGAGGATGCAACCGACCAGCGAAAGAAAGCAGACGACACGCAGACGAAATCCGCCGGCTGCAAGAGCGCCGTCAGCGTTGTCGTTATGCAACCGCGTTTTCTTTTATTTTTGTTACTTGAAGTTTTGCTATCATTGTCTGCACTTATTTTCAAGCCGAAGGTAGATTACAAAAAAGATTATGTTTGTGTCAATAAACCACGGTCAACGCGGGTTTCGATATTTCTTTAAAAGCAAACCGAAACCAGAGCTCTGACCGAAACAAGGAGGTAGTGCCATCTATCAATGGGAGCGTCAAACACACCCCGCACCTCGACTTGGTCGTCTGCGTCGCCGCCTGCCGTTGACCCAGGCAAGTTTCTTGGCCTTATTTTTTACAGAATGAGAACTACGCTTTGTAATTTTTGTAAGAAAAAACCGACCTGTGAAATACACCTTTGACGAATAGTTTAGATTGCTACGTGCAGGCGTCGATTTTTACGGTGCATTTTAGATCGAGCCTGGTGACTTGAGCCACCCTATACATGTAAAAAAACTGCTTTGCTTGAATGCTTTTGCAAAATTCCAGGCTGTTATCAACGAGACAATTTTGTTGTTTCTCTCGCAGTCTGCAAAGGATCCACCGCCTCGGCTTGAGCCGTCAAGTGACATCTTTGTCAAGCTCAAGGAGGTTCTTCTGGAAAGTAGGTCACTCCCACTATTTATTCTTCTGAAAAGCCTACTTCATCTCTCTTGATGGATGAAGAAAGAATAAACAATTACCACTGGGACAACACAACCACATCTTTCAAAAGTGTTGTCCCACTGTTAGTTGTTTATTCTTTTTCCATCACTTGAACCAACATGCTCTTCTCCCAAATATATCATCTCTCTTACATGTGCCATATTCAGCTTGTTTTTAGTGACTTGTATCACCTAATTTGCTCTGTTTGAGCAAGGAACATTCTGCTCAGGACAGGACTGTGAAACAAAAATGGCAATGTTAGGCAGCAAAAAAAAAAAAAAAAGGATCTTGTTTGGAGAAGTCTGTGTTCTGGATGGAAAAGACTTAAATGAACTAATTGAAGCCAGCTTAAAACATTTTGGAGTCTTGCATGCCAAACCAACAAAGGGCATCTAACATTTTATTAGGACTGAAAAAAAAAAAAAAAAAAAAACGTTTTTAGCATTTTATGCAATTTATTTTTTCCTTCTTAATTACGTTTCCTCTAATCAGTGGCTTGAAATAGTAGATACAGACATGGTGCCAGGGGGTGCCAGTAACCATAAGTGTCAACAAGGCAATATTTTGGTGCTAGTGTTACCTGCGATCACATTTTAATGTTCAATTACTTTATAATAACTTCATTGGTCATCTGTAAATCCAAGTTAATGCATAGGGTAAATAGGACAGTTATCATTTTGATTTGTTGATGCACACTGCCATACTCGTTTTTACCTCAAGAACTATAATAAAAAAAGCTTGGCCTCTCTTGGAGCATTATTCTTTTTTCCTTTTATGTGGTGAATGTGGTACGTGAATTTAAGGTCAGCTACTCATTATCTTATCAAAACATACACATTTCACACGCATATAGCATTTCCTGGTCTACAAGTCGCATGTTGTATAAGCAAAAACTGTCACAAAATGTTGGTACGAGTCGCACTTTTGTGTAAGTCACACCCAAAACGTTGAACAGTTGACGTGTCAAAACTGCACTGATAAGCCTGCATATCTGTATTTGGATAGTGATATGTGCACAAGCAGGAGACAGTTTTAATGTGTTCACCAGCGAATCGAACGAGAAATTGCGCTTTCTGATAAGGAGCTACAGTGGAACCTCATTGACACGTTCCCGGTTTTCGCGTTTTCCTGGCTTTTACGTGCAAAAGTGCCGGTCCCAGTGAGGTCGCGTAGGAACGCACATTAATTTCCCTCTCAGTGCGTTTGCTTTCTCAGTTCTGACGTCTAAAAAGCCGCCAACATGGTGCCGGCCGACTGACACTACGGACCGATTCGCGGACGGATTCATCGTGTGACGACACGTCCGCATTCACACGTAGGAAGAGAGCGAGGACCGACGAAGCCACTTAACCAGAGTTTCGAAGGTTAACGAAGACTATAAAATTAGCATCACTGCACAGCTCCATTCTTCCTGATTAAAATGGCACCAAACGTGTTAATATTGTCCAAGACAAACTTCAGAAAACTCCTGCAAGGCATCAGTACTTGTGAAAGAAGTGTGAAGAGAGAAAACAATCACTTGAGGTATGTGTATTCCTGCTGAATGTCCATTGAAAATTAAGACTGCATTTTTTTTTTTTTAATATTTGAAAATTAGATAATGAAATAAAATTTCGTACAGAGCTGGGTGGGTATGTCTAAATATCAGAAAAACCATTTTCTCAAAAATGACTTTTCCCTAACATTTTACCATTTAAAGACCAGCCTCCCCCCTTATTGGGGCATTAGCTGGGGATCTTGTAGCATACGATGTCTTGTAAGTTGTAACCTTCGCTTCATGCTGGCATACCTGGGGATCCTCATATCGCCGTGTAAGTGCCTCCACCTCGCATTCTTGGATCTCAGGATCCTTATGTCGGCGTCTACGTGTGATATGGGTTACCTTTTGTTGATGGTCAGTGTGGACGTGATGCCGGTCGCGAGCCGTGGAAGCCAGCCGTTTCCTCCGTGCTCGCTCCTGGGACAGAGCATGGCCTTGGCGGCTTATTGGAACACCAGACTTCTCTCTTTTTGTACTATGAGGAGAGAGAAGGGTTTTAGGGTTCGAAGCTCCTTAGGGGCTAACCATGTCCGTCCGCCCGGTGCTCGTGCTCCTGCTCGTGAGCTCACGTGCCCACGTGCTCGTGTAGGAAAAAAAAAAAAATTATGAAAAAAATGGTGAAAAATTTGTTTTCGCAGTCGACAGGATTCAAACTTGTGCGGGGAGACCCCAAGGGATTTCTAGTTCATCGCCTTAACCACTCGGCCACGACTGCAGGACGAATAGGGCGCTCTGAGATGTGGTAGTAACTCAAGAGCTGGGGATGTCATGGATGAAACGTTGCATGTAGCTGCTCAACGTCTATACAGGAGAGGGCGCTGCGGTCAAATGCGTGTATAATCGCGTTAAACTTTGCATGCATTGGCTCAACGTTTATAGACAAAAGGGCGCTGCGGTCAAATGCTCAAATGCGTATATAACCACGTTCCATACCAGACATTCTCTTTCTGACATGGATGAAAACGAACGAAAGGCTCGGCATGCTGCGGCTCAGCGTCTACGCAGACAAGCACCACGAGAGCTTCGCCCCAATCAACATCATTTACCACGTGGAGATGTTTACTTTTTTCCATCTCCATAATTCCTGCAAAGTGCCACCCGTAAATCTATCGCTTTAAAATAACTTATTGTTGGTCGACCCTAATATTCGGAGAAGTATGAGGAAAGAAAAATGGTACAAAAAGCGCTTTTCTGTACCATCGTGTGCGGTCCATCTTGCGCGCCAAAAAGCGAGGGTTCTCGTTTTCATTTTTTTTTTTGTTAATCTTCTTTGTTGCCGACAATCTGGCTGCCCAACGCCAAAGTTAGCTCGCAAAACTTTTTTTTTTTTGTAGTGCGCGATTTTTTCGGGATGTGATGTTTAGTTACGCTGGATGTGATGTTAGTTACGGAGCATGCTTTTAGACACGCGTTTTAAGCGCAGACGGCAGCAGACCATCCGTGAGTACTTTGCACAATAAAAGGAAGTTTAATTTTAACCGTTTTTCTGTCCTTTCTTTAATTCAATAATTTGGATAATTCAACCAAATTTCAAGGTCCCGTCAAGGTCGAATTAATGAAAGTTTACTGTATTGGCTTGCAGCATTGGCTGCACTTTGAATCAAGGTGAAAAGTATAAAGATATCTTGACAACTGCGCTGGCTGGTTGATGCACTGGCAGGTTTGATCATCGTTATTGTCTAAATTTCCAGACTATGTACCAGTCGAAGACGCATTTTATAGTTGCTGAGAGCTCAAGAAACGCAGAGCATGGCCTGCCGTGTTCACGCACCTTGCTTCGTGATTTGTTCTTTGGCATTTTAGTGCCGCCGTCTTATTGGCTGTGGAGCAGTAATGAGATGCTTGGGAGTCGCCACAGCCCGTGTTTCTCGAGCTGCTCGGGCCATCGGCGACTAGGGTGCAATGTGGAGGGGGCACCCAGGGTCACCCCGATTTCTCTTTTGCGGCAGCTTTCTCGGACACGACCACCGAGGTGTGGAGCCCCGCCATGGAGATGGGGACGAACCTGGTCTACAAGCTGTCCTCCCGCCCAGACCAGTTTGCCAATGACCTGCTCCAGGGAATAGCGGCCAAGTGCTTCGGCGCTGCGCCCGACGGACACGCCCCGAGCTCCGGTAGGGGGCGGCGAATCTTCTATGTCTGAGACGTCCGAGTGCCGACCGCAACCTTGTTTTTAGACGTTAATGTTAGCGAAGGGGGACCGTAATCTTAATAATTTTCAAGCTGCAGGTGTTCCTCAGGATGAATTACTGTACATCAACGCGCAGTTTACAATCAAGCCCGTTTTGCCCGCACCGAGTGTGGGCACTGCACGATTTCCGCAAGACGAAGCGTCTGCGCTCGCGCCGTGCCGACAGCAGCGCCACCGCAGACGTCGGGGAGTTCAGTTGGTCTATAAACAACTTAATTTTTGCTAAAGACTCACTTTTGCAAATTAATAAGTATCACGAGAAATTAATGATGCAGATAGATCTCCCCAGGGTAACCGAAAACTCGGCATACCGCCCCCAGTCGCGAGATGGTCTCCCCGCAAAATATTCTTAAAACTCGCTCTTTATAAAATTCACGAAATATTGAGCGCGCGAAAATATGGTCGTTTAAAATGTCTGAGGAGGTGCTTTACCAGTTCAAAATAAACATATTTCTCTCTTAGGCATTTGCGTTTCAGTGCGACCTACCGTATTACGACTCCTTGTGTTACGACTTGTTGCATTTTTCCGGGACGCATTGCACAGAGCCGAAGCGAGGCGGCGCCAGCGTGCAAATAGCCCTCGAACGCTTCTGGCATTAAACCAGGCTTAAGGTCCCAACTTCCTGACACCGTTGCATCTACAAATGGTAACTGTTGCTAATTGCACCCACTCTGCAATACGGTCCGTTACAGTTTAAAAGATCCGGACAAGCTCCTCCCGCAAAGCCCCTACTCTTTCCACTTTAGCCGAGTGAATGCCGGAGAGGAGGCGAAAGGGCAGTCGCCTGCTCACCGGCGTTCGCTCTGCTAAAGCAGGCAAAGTTGCTAGTCTCGGTTTCTTAGATAGTTGGGGAACGGCGTGCCATACTCTAAGCGTAGCTTGCTCAGTGGCTCTAGCGATGCCGGCGTGTTACCTCGTTGTCGGCGGTCGTAGGCGGTCGCTCGTGCTCAAACGCACACGTTCGAGCCAGCCTTTACGACGTCGTAGGGTTCGCGTGGCAAACGACCCGCTCGCGTTTCTGCAGGTACGGAGAACGGAGAGGCGGCGTCGGAAGCGGCGACGGGGGGACATGAGGAGTCGGTTCGGTGTCCGGACGTGGTCCTGTGCCGTTTGCTGGCCTGCGTGGGGCACGTGGGCCTGCGCCAGCTCATCTACCTAGACGTGGACGTGTACACCGAGATGAAGCGCCTCCGTGAGGTGGCCAAGGACGAGAAGGAGAAGAGCGTCAAGAGGAACAAGCGCAAGTCCTTCTCGGCCACCGGCTCCGGGATGGCTCTCAGTGTACGTGCCGCCCCGTTCGAGCATGGGGCCTGCTACGCGCCTCTCACTAGGTCTGTTTAGAGCGTCAAAAGAATTGTACAGGCTCGATCATGCTGACAAAGGAGTGCAGAATGTGTCCCACAAGCGTTTTATCTGTTGTTTGTGCAAAAATTGTTTATCTTTGTATTATCTATTTTCTCCTATCATTTTAAGTTTTAACCCAATACAGTCGAATCTCATTAATTCAAACCCTCTTAATTCAAACTTGTGGATAATTCAAACGAACACGCTGGTCTCATCCTATGCGTCTCCATGGGAGGAAACTCCCGGTAATTCAAACTCTAGTTTATTCAAACAAATTTTTGGTCCCCCTCGAGTTTGAATTAACAAAAATCCAACTGTAGTGTTCAGGATCCTGTGTCTCAGGGAAGCCGGCGTCGGACGGAAAATCCTGATTGGTCGATAGGGTCATCACGCCACAGCCACATGACCCAGAACGCTCAAACAACCCACAATGCTCACATGAAATGTCACATCACGCATGGAATGAAAGTGATTAAAACATGGTGTAATGTGAATTAAAGGTCGCCACATTCAATTACCTTTAAGAAAAATTTAAGAATTTTAGGCAGAGGCGGGATTCGAACCCCCGACCCTTCGGTTGCGAGCCAGACACGCTACCGACTCGACCACGCAGACACGCCTGCATGGCTTGAGAACGAACGGGGGTTTATATGTTTAGCTATCGTGTTCCATTCTTAAAGGCGAAGCTTAAGTATCGTCCTGTAATTTTTTAAAATTCATTTTTACTTTTTTGTTTATCAATGTTAATTTAAGTTTTTTATTTGTCTTATTTTTACTTGATTTATTTTTATTTCCTCATTTTTAATTTTTTTTAATTCTTATTTTTTCTTTTATTTTGTTTACTATTCATTTTGTTTATTATTTTTATCCGCAACCTGCCGCTCTCGCCTGCACTTTTGCGTTTAAAGAGAAACGTTGACTGGGAAGCAAGGCTGAAAAAAAAAAAAAAAAAGTCAGCCCCTGCTACTATTTGGTTCACTGTACAAATTAGGGATGCTGCGAACCTCCCAAAGTTTGGGTTTGAAAGGTTCAAAATTTTCTAACCTCGCTAATGTTCGAATTTGTAAAGTTTGCAACTTTAGAACCCCACTGAGGTTCCAGTTCGAATAATTAGAAAATGGTAATGTTTCTTAAAGGATGTCGAATTTTTTTGACAGATAGTGAAAAAATTCTAACATTTTGAATTTATTTAAGATTCAAGTTTGAAAAAATTTAATATTTCGATTCCAGGTACAAGTTTGAAAAGTTCTACAGTTTCGATTTTAAGCTCCAAGTCTGAATTTCACGGATGAAAATCAAATTCCGCAGTTTAGAACTACCGTATTTATTCGAATATAAGTCGACCTTTTTTTTTTCGGAAATGTTGTCAAAAATTAAGGGTCGACCTAATCGTGACCAAAAAATTTCGACCTACATTCGCGACCAATTTTTGCGACCCTACCGAGGGCATAGAGCCATCGAATCACCCAGCCGGCGTTTCCGTAGAGCCGCGCCGCTTCTTGTTTCAAAAAGCTTTTGGTGCACAGAGAGAAACCGCAGCAACAGCAACAAACGACAGCCCCCCTTTCCCCCCTCTCGTGGCCGCCGCTCGCGCACATCCCTCGGGCGTCGGGTTTCGAAATCGCGCCTGTAGCGTTCCCCTCGCTGGGCAAGGGGAGGGAGAGGAATGTGATGCGCAATGCACTTTGCCCTCCATGCCTCTCCCTTGCAAATGCCCACAAAAAAAAAAAGAAAAAGAAACAACGGAAGTTACTTTAGTTTGTTGCTTGCGGCGGCTCGCGTGTTGCTCACGGCGACTCCGGCGTTGCTCGCATATTTGTATTTGGTCTTTCGTCGCTTCGCCCGTCTCCACCTTCTTTCGTTTCTTCTTGTCATTTTACAAGTCATTTTACAACGGACGGTGTCAGTGAGGTATTGTTGCGAATTTGCGAGGATATCTACCAAGCTGACGAAGCTTCGGACGACGATGACATGTCCGAAAGTTCTGACGATGATTAAGTTTTTGGCATCGCCCTGCGATTTAGCCCAGAGTGCTGTAAATAAAGGCTTGTTTCTTTCTTTTGCCCCAACTTTCCCCTGTTCCTGAAAAAAAAAAAAAAAAGAAAGGTCGACCTATATTCGAATTATTTTTTTTTTATTCTCGGTGGGTTCAATAAATAGGGGTCGACCTATTTCGTGGTCGACCTATTTCGGGTAAATACGGTAAGTTTTCATAAATTCATCTAAAGAAATTGTGAAATGGGCTACAAAGCTTACTAAAAAAGTTGCCCAGACTATTATGAACTTTGGCCAGCCCACTCGCGTGCTAACGTTTTGTTTGTTAATGCTCCTTCCTTCTCAGTGCTGTGGTACTCACGGTGCTACCTGTATTACTCGTTATTTGTCGTAACTATGAAACAAGCGTTGAACTGGTTGAACGGTTCATCGAAAAGCCCCAAGGCGGTTAGGTGAACATACTTCCTACTTATTTGCAAACTAATGGCAATCTGATCAAATATCGCCTAAATGCAATGCTGGCACAAGACAACTAAATGTGCAGGACAACACATTCACATAAAGGCGTGCAAGCTCCCTGATAATGTTTAGGTTCTCTGGGCGTTTATTTTCGGCGGGATGACCCGTGGGATGGAGAAAACACTGAACACAGGCACAGCACCCGACACAGGTCAGGGTTGAGGAGAATGCAACCAGACTAAATTAGGGGACCACCCGGCCGAATACAGCTGATCAGGTGACGGCCAGTAGTTACCGGGCTAACCATATTTATGCTGTCTCGAGCATTTCTCCTTATATTATTGAAGATATTGGCCACTCTAAAGTGCAGCAGGTTACTAACGATAATGAAGTAAGCACCGATTCAGCATTCGCTGTAGCGCATCGACGTAATTTTTCAGCGCTAAAAATTCGGAAGTTCGAAAATGGTTCAATTTTTTATGTAATAAGTTTGACGGTTCGAACCTTTGCGAACCTTTTGAGCCCCCCGGTTCGATCTCCGAACCTCGGTTTCGCAAAACGTTTGCGGTAACTCTAGTGCAAATGCGCACTTTTCCGAAGTTCTTCGTTTAGTTGAGTACATGGACAGCTTTTCTTTTTCATCTTTAAACAAAACCGAAGCATGCCAAGTATAACATAGAAAAAGTGCCCAAAATAAAAGTTTGTGCGGACAGAACGTATTGACAGTTGGAACCACAGAATGCGCTCTAAATTTACTCTATGGGTGATAACGTTTTTATACTAGTATGTTTATTTTTAGTATGTATTATGTATTCTTTTAAATTTCTTCTACTCGCTTGGCACTCATTTCGCAACTATGCGCGCACGTTCTTACGAAAACACAACGTTAGGCCTCGCGGAGAAAAAAATGACGGGACGGCAGAAATGAGCCTCTGAAACGGGACGCCTGGTCACCCTAGTGCCTAGTCCATCTCAAAGTTAAATACTTCCAGCACCTTGTTTCCTAAGTACTATTGTGTAAATCGAGGACTTGCCTGGCTTTGCACTAGTTTTAAGGTCGAGAGCAACTCTGGAAGATGTGTATATCCGACCTAATGGGCCATTTCTTTCCTCATTATATTTTCTTTCTTTTTTTTTGGAGCAGCAAGAAAATGACAGTGCGGACAATGAGATTTCTGGGCCTACCAGCGACGACTCGGATGCGGAGCGGATCATCCACATCTTGGACCACGTCGTTCTTCATGGTCGGTGGATCTCTTGTTTTGATCTTTTCTTTTTCGTCTTTCTTTTGCAAGGGGGAGGGGGGGGGGGTCGAAAGAGTGGCAGTGATCCATAGCGCCTGAAAAAATTTAAGCACTCCCACAGGCAGTCTGTGCGCAGGCACCCACGGCAAGGGATGTTTCAGCAAGCATCCATCTATAGGTCACTTGGCTGAAGCGTCACTTAAAAGTGACTGCTTCAAGTCGGAACCGGGAATTCCTCTATGTAGAAGAGCATTGTCTCAAAAAATTATTTTTGCGAATTTATGCACTTCGGCACAGCTGGGTTCATAAACAAGCCTAAGGCTTGCTGTGAGAACATTCCGTTCGTGAACATAAAATACTACGTAAAATAAAAATTAAAAAAAAAAATGCAAGAACAAGTAGCTCAATAGCCTACCACTACTCTGGCTTTTAGCTATTTTTCTAAATTGTTGTTCGCTTGAATATTGAACCTTTGAACACACTTTTACCTACCGTAAAATTCCGTAAGCAGTCCCTTTCTTGAGAGATCACCGCGATATATTTTTCGTATATTCACCGTTTTGCCATCACTGGTAGTATCTGAACCTGCGAACTGGCAAGAATCATAGATGACTGTGTCGATCTGGTAAAAACAAAGAATTGCTTGTTATTACCGTCTGCCGAAGCACCCTTGAGGTTGAAAAGTGGGAGTGGTCCGACCGCCCTCTCTCTCGTCATACACGCGACAAAGCAGCGCGACAGGCGGCGATTTAACCGTTTCTGCTGTTGATCGCTCGCGCTAATCTTTATAGTGCCAATTACTATGCAGTTCTCTGTCTTTATCTTTTTAAGGAAATTTGTTATAAATCTCTTTTTCCCGTCGAATTCGAGAATGGTACCAAAGGAATGCCACTGGTGCCACTTTTTTCTCGCAGAGGACAGCATCCTGGGCATGATGAGCAAGATTGTGGTGGAAGTGGCCTCCAAGCCCTCCGTGTATGGCTCCCTCCCCGTGCGCATCAACGCGTCCCTCTCGTTGGCCAAGCTGATGCTCATCAAGTACGAAGGGGTCTCTTGCTTAGTCGCCTCGAAACTCCAGCCGTTGGTCCGTTTTTTGACCCACCTCTTCTGTTTACCTCTTAAGTTTATATGGTCTCGTTATGGGATGGCATTCCAGCTGTTTTATGTATCATGCGAGAAAAATGTATGGCATTATAGCAAAACATAGAATCGGGCAGAGTAGGGTGATTTGTAAGGCTCGTCACGTAACGACAGAACCTGAAATTGTGCGGGAAGTGGTCCTGTGCAGGGCGATTCGCTTACGAGACCTCTTTGAGGTCAATGGAGTTCTCTTTTGTTGGAGGACGCCCCCAGCCCTCCCTGTCACCCGAATGGAAGCCCCGTTTAATGGTGTTTCATCCCCTTCAATTGACATGTTTATGCCTTTAAGCTATCTTAAAACTTTGGAATGTCAGAACTACAGTAGGGTATGTGATTCAACAAGGCATAAAGGTGAGTGAGTTGGTTGATCATCTTCAAGGTAAAACAGCGCAAAAAAAACGACGAGACACAAGAGACAAGGAAGACACAGACACAGCATTGTTTTTCAACTGAAGGTTTTCTTCTAGTGAACTAGAAAAAACACAAAAGAGGGAAAGTGAAACAAAAGTCACAAAAAAAAAATGTGCCGTAATATCCCGAGTCATTGCCCACCCCCCTGCCTGATGAAATTCGTAAAAGAAGTGGGGTGGGCCATGTCTTGGTGGGGGAGCACAAAAAGTAAAAAGATCGAAAAAAATGCCTATTTTTTTGTGTGTATCTAGCGCCGCTGCAGAAGAAATATATTTAACTCAAAACTCGAATTAGTTCTATTGTTTTATACAAAAAATGCTCATGAAAGAATGTTTTACTTTCGCAAAGTCTGTTGATTGCATACGCGCCATGAGCACCGCAGATCAGCATACAGCGCGAACGTTTGTTACGTGAAAGCACATTGCACCGCTATGTTCCCCTCGTGAGTTAAAAGAAAAAAAAAGTCCACAAGAAAATAGAAAAACCAACCAGGCGCAACGAGCGAGCGAGCGAACCAAAGAAGGGACGAAGAGTGATGCTGGGAAAGTGGGAAAGCCGGCAATCTCGTTTGCAAATACTTTGGCGTCGGGCCAAGTCGGGCGCTGTCAATCGCAAGCTCTTGCGCAACTTTCTTGTTTGGTGCATACATACGTGCGTTCAGTGCACGGCAGTGCTATCAACGCGGCTTAAGGCGGCGTTGCTGCGCGGCATGGACGGCACCACGAGCACGGAGCTCGAAATGGGACGCTCTACAAACGTCTGTGTGCGGCGTTCCAGCAAAGCTTTATTTACCCACTGGCTTTGTCTTAAACATTGCGAAACTGCCGTCGCGATGTGCCGGGAGAAGGAGCGGGTTCACGGTGGCCTTATTTCGGCGGAGACAGACTTCGACCTTATACTTCGCGGTTACATTCCAAGATATGGGGCGTTCTCTTACCTCCCGATCCCTGAATGGGTTAGTGCTTGTATTATCTTTCCGACTTTCCTTTTTTTCTTTTTTGTCGGGACGATTTTTTTTTTTGTAAGCAATACAAACTTTCATTGTGTTATCTCCATCGTTTTCTTTTTGCACGGATACACTAGGATACACTGCAACGACTTCAAGGTCGCTCGCGGATATAGAATATTACTACGGTAAACATATTGTAGCGTAAGCTACACTGGCCGAGGTTGAGCAGTTTCGCGTGGCTCCTGAGAGCCGTGCTGCGCATGCGCGAGGAGCGGTGACGTCACACGTGTCAGTCCCCGATGCACGCGCCGCGCGCATGCACCCGCTTCGAGATCATGGCTCGCGCTGTTTGGTTGTTCTGGGCGGCAGCTTGGTTGCTTGATACATAACAACACGGCGCACAGCTTAACTCATCGGATCCCGAAGTAGTCACATAATGCGTATACCGTGTGTGTGTTATTGAAGCAGCAGTAAGCATGATAATCAAGCTAATCCTAGACAACCAAGAAAGCTAAGAATAACCAGCTTAACCTAAGCTCACGCTACGTATATCCTGGCATAGCCAAGCTAAGCCACTCCAATTTTTTTCTACCACCATATCGCCTTCATACAAATCTGCTATGTTTCTTGATAAAGCCTGCTTCGTCATGCCCCAGCGACACCTATGCCTATGCTAATGCACTAGTCATCCCTACTTCAAAAAATAAAAAAAAAAGCTACATCAATCTTTCTTGGGGTTTTGGAGGGCACAGCACTGTGTCTATGCCTTGTTTCTTGTGTCTCATGTTCTTTGCACCGTTTTACCTTGTAGAATATGTAATCTTTTTTAGATGCGGAGCATCTCTTGCTCGGGTCTATGTCCCGCGGCGTCGGCGTTGTAGTCTGCACTCGAACTACGCACACGCAACTCTCCTCCTTCCCTCTCCAACAGCTGCGCGTTACTCTCTCCACTCTCTCTCTCTACCAGCTGCGTGCACTGCGCGTGCGTTCGCGTCTCCTCACACCGCGCGCGCACGCGCAACTCTCCTCCTCTAGTCTCCTCTCCTTCAAGTGTGAAAAAAAATAAACGGCGAGCGGCGAGCGTTCCAAGTTTCTCTGCCGCGAGCCGCGACGAAGGCTCGCGTAGGGGGTAACGCTAGGGCAGTCGGTGGCGCCATCTCTCGACGTCAGCACGCAACTGACTCTTTCCTCGAAACCAACACGATGCTCCGCATCACCCCATGGTTCCTCTCAGGAAGATGGTGTATTTCTTTACTTTGTTCGTGTTTTTATGTGTGTAATGTTAGTGTGTGAATGTGTGTGTGTTTCTTTTTTGTCTGTGTTGTGATGTACCATTGGGGAGGCATGTTGCTCTTGGTAGCCATCGATACATATAAAGCATAACACGTACAGGGAAACCATCAAGTTGTAAGTGAGGCTCACTATATGTGAGACCTTGTGCCCTAAGCATCGTGTAAGCATAGGGCACAAGAGACCTTGTGCCCTATGCATCGTGTAAGCTCAGTTTTGCCAGGGAATTTTTACATTTGATTTGTTTATATGACTACTTTGGGCCCTGACCTGATGTGATAACAATAAATAAAATGACACTGCCCCGCTAACCTGCTCGCATTTTGATAAAACAAGAGAGCAAGTACACGTTGTTGTCGTTGCTCAATTCACTCGGGTATTAACCAAGCTCAATATGTCTCTAAAAACAATAAGCTAAATTGGAAGTTCTTGCTTTCCTGACGATTTCTATTACAACACCCATACTTGTCTTTTAATAGTGACATTTTTTTAGGTCGAGAATCCCGAGCTCGTAGCTTTATCTTCGGCAGTTGCTCCTGCTGATCGAGAGTTCGCACAGCCGAGGCGCATACTTCAACAAAGAGCTCGCGCCTGCAGCCTAGTAGCGGAATTGTTGTACATCGCAAAAAGCTGGGAAGCAAAACATTAAGCGAAACAAAGTGCAAATGAACAAAGATAAGTAAAAACATACGTGAATACGTTAAAAGAGCGGAGCTACTTTTCGATCGAAAAATGAATCTGCAAGATGAAGTCACGACGGCGCATGCTATTTCTAGCGCTCGAGACATGGAAACCGGGTCTCGTAGCCGGTTGCCAGCGGGCCGCGTCTCAGCGAGTCGCGGGCCGCATGCGGTTTAGAACATGATATCAAAGCAGCTTTGAGCCCCCTTTTTTATTTTGCAGTTGACGTGCGCTGTAATAATGGAGCAAATATTTTGACTTTAACGCAAGAGGTTCAAGACCCCAAACTTCGTTTTTTCAGGCCCGCAATACGGGTGCGAGAAGGAACGCTTCTTTTTACGTCTAGAAGATTCATGTTTACTCTTATCCCGAGTGTAAAACGTAGGGAGGCCAGAATGACCTTGCCTACCAGTCAGTCTCGAACATTCTAGGTCAAATGTTTGAGATGCCGAGTGTAGAAGATAAGGATCGACTTGAGCGTGAGCTTTGTCGACTCACTCAGATTCTCCCGACGACGAGGCACATGTACACTCACTCTAACCAGCTGTCACGCCGACGCTGCGGCGTACGCTGCTGCTCTTTCGACGCATTGCTCCTCTTCTTTCTGGCAAATGCTCGCCGATTAAACTTTTTTTTTTTTTTCAGTTTACACTCTTGGAGCCTTTTCCGTCCGCGACATTTCTGGTGGACGTGCGGGGTAAAGGAGGAAGCGTTCCTTCTCCGTCACGCACGTGACAATATATGTTACGGTCAGTTAGTTTGAATGCACGAATGTGCGCTGAAGAACCGTGCAGTCAGAAATCCTTAAAACGTGTGTTGGCCTGCACTTCGACCTTGGACCACTTCACATCGTCGCACGTGGTCCGGTTTCGCAGAGTTTTCACCTTCTCAAATATTGCGGAAGCGGGCTCCACGGGAAGGCGTTTGTGTGCACGCGCACCTCGAGCGTCGATCAAAGCTGTTCACGAGCATTCTCTGCTTCCGAAATCCCACAGAAAGTTTACTCCAAGAATAGAAGTTTCGTCGGTCGTGACCAGCCTCATTCAACGCGGTCGTGTACTCCCTCAGAAAAAAACCACTGAACCCACAAAGCCATTGTGTCGTTTGCTAGCAAGGCAAAAGCGGTTGTGAGACTTCATTACCGACTTTCGTCATTGCTTTACGGTACTGAGACAATAGAAAAAGTCTTCATGATTAGATATTGAGAAGACACAATGCTTACAAAAAGTATTTACTTTTGTATCACATTTTCTAACCTCAAGTCGAGCCCCAATGCCTTTGTCCATAACAACGGCCCTAGCAACGGTTTGTTTGGAGCGGTGTGCCATATTGTGGTGTCATCACTTGAAATGTCTATTGCTTTTGTCCGTTTCTTTTTTTTTTTTTTAATATAAATTTGTAAAACTGAGGCGCTGTTCGCATACAAGAGCATTTAAATTATGTGCGTTATTCTGAAATATTCCATATTTTTAAATTTGTAGTACTGAAATATTTTTGCCTTGAAACTAATAGTCATTTGGAAGGCAATTTTTAAAATGTTTGTTAACCTGAAAAATTTGTTATAATGACGTTCGCAATAACGAGATTTGACTGTATGCGCTAAGTGAAGTGAATGAGAGCGGGCTTTGCTTCTCAACGCCGCAGCGAGGGGTTTTGTGACGAGCACCTCCCGCTGCTGTTCACCATCCTGGACAAGTCGTCGGAGCCGGTGATCCGCTCCAACCTGGTGTTTGCCATGGGAGACCTGATTGTCCGCTTCCCCAACCTGCTGGCCGAATGGACCGGCAAGATCTATGCACTGTGAGTGTGGGGCCTGCCTCTCCTTCTCCTCGTTCGTGATATTTGTGTCCAAGTCGTGAATAGACTTTATCTATAGACCTTTTTCACTTACTCTCGTCCCCAGCCACCTGGTAGGCATATCCGGTATGGGTGACAAAAAAATAATAAAACATTTCAGCCTGCAATTAGTAAAAAAAAATAAAGGGGAGACAAAACGAGAATGGATGGCGGTTACGCTTACCCCTAAAAACCCACATATAATACAAGGTTTTTTTTTTCAAATTTTTCCATGTAAAATTCAGCTTTCATGAGGCGCGATCTAACGCAATTTGACGCAGTTTCGGTTTCGAAGCAATGTGGCGTTCAAAGCAGCTATCATCATCATTAAAATCACAATCACAGTTTATCATATACAGTTTGCCCACTGTAGAATAAGCCTGTGGCAACGTTACTAGATTACCTCAGTTGTGGAACTCCCGCGGAGGGGGGTACCCCCCCTCACTCACCTTAATCTGCCTAGAGTCGATCGAAGCGCCATCTATATTTTCGTTTTATAACTGTGCATTCTAAAGAGCACAGCTGAAGCGCCCAATGGCGATCACAACGCCGCCATTTCTCCCGCAGCGGTCACTCGAGGAACTGCACGTGACATCTATTTTTTGCTTCAATCGGGTTACAGAGGTGCCACCCCCTTATCCCCAGCGGACGCGCCGCGAAGTACCCCCACAGTTAAAATGCGCCTAGGTCGGGATGCGCTACCTGAAATCCCCGCTGAGGCATGGTTGTATAAAAACAATATTAATTGTGCTGCAAAACCTTGAAAACTAAAAATTTTAGAAAACATCACCCGCCCCCATTTTGTACTTATCTCCGAATAAAAGTTACTACAAAAAGAGTTTTTTTCGTTGGTTTTTACGTTTCTAGTGACGTTGAAACGAACGTATCCCGATTCAGTTACCAAAGCAGCCGTCCGGCGGCGCGTCGAGCGAATCTGGGCGAGTCGTGGTGAGTGAGGGGGGGTACTGTTCGTGCATGCAGCGTCTATGAACAGTTCCGTAACTGAGTTAATCTAATAACGTTGGCCTGTGGTAATCGCAAACCACGTGATCAAGGACCTTGTGCCAATAAAAGTGCAGTGTAAAGCTAAACTCATGATATATTATTCAAACAATCTAAATTATATTAGCAATGAAACAACCTAAAAAAAACGAAAGTTTCTCAAATAATTATTTTAACTCGTAAAGGCGCCCTCTCACCATGGATGGGGCAACTAACCACTTTTTATCTTTCGGTTTTGTTGTTTCGTTTTTAAAGATGGCGGCCCCCATGGTATTTTGGTTCTGGGGCCCTGTGTTCGCTTGCGTTCGCTGGCGTTGCGCTTTCTTGTGATCCGCCCATCAGTGGACAACAATCACAGGTGATCAGTTTAGGAAAGAGAATTTCTTATTCACAAAAAGCTTTATTTGTACTCTGTATGAAATAGATTCAATGGAGGACGCAAATGCAGTCAACGTTACAACAAAAAGTAAACGAGGATCGATAAAAAATTGTTTTTCATGTAGCGAGAATATATGTATACATAAAATGCTTTACCATGTCACAAAACATAAAACAGTGCAAACCAAATCGTATGTATGCAAATGAACACTGACACCTGTCTGTGTCCATAGTCGAGGATGAGCGTGTGTTTCCCACGTTTTCCTGCGTGCCTTAAACTTCCCTTTCGGGATAAGCCATTGCGGCATACCAAAAGCAGACGATACCATCTCCGCGACGCAGATATCAACTGAGCGTGTGACTGCCTCCAATGCGTCATCTCACGAGGGATCGTGTAAGGCCGCATTGTTTGGGCTTCTCTGTGCAAACAGTTGCCACCCTTTCCCTGTCTCTGAAAAGGATCGAGACATGATCGCACGTACAACTGTACGGCGTCAGTATGTATTTATGTACCAGACTAGTCGAGGATGAGCGCGTGTTTCCCACAACCTTGGCCTGCGTGCCGGAGACTTTCATCCCCTTTCGGGATAATTCACCGCGCCATACGTCTGAAACTTGTTTCCTCCAAGAACGGATGATATCCTCTTGTGTGACGCCGTTTGACCTCCTCTAACGCGTCATCTCATGTGGAGCGTGCAAGGCTGCATTGTTTGGGTTTCTGTGTAAACAGGCTTTTCCTATCTCCGCAAGGAAGACAATATCATCGCACATTGTAGGGCGGCAGTTTGTGTCTACTGCAGTCTCAAGCAAGGATTAGCGGAAATTAGCTAAACATTCGATAACATGAGAAAAAAAAAAAAAAAGGGACGTCTTTTTTTTTGTTTGTTTTGTTTTGCTTGATTGTACAGCACCTTTATATTGTTTCAAACATTTTGAAGATTTCTGCTGCGGCTTGATTTAAAGCACAATGGTTAAATATCCTGGCCAGGGAACAACGAAGATCAGAACCTCAGATAATATATATGCAAGACGATGCAATCATTTCATTATTAAATTTAATTTAAAGGGACACTCAAGTGGTTTTTGAGTTCGTGTTTTGATGGTGACAACTGAATCTAGACGCCCTAAGTATAACCAAAAACCAAAAAATATAGACATACGGTGATTATTTCTTCAATAAAAATGTAATTGAAGGCCACCAAACCTTGGATCCATCCGAAAACGAAAAAACTCTCATTGGTCATCGCACGCTTATCAAAAGGATCTCAGGCCAATGGCGTTAGACGACGTTCCGTCGCGCAGTGATCCCGAGGGAGCTGCACCGGCCGAACTTCTTTGTCATTCGAGCTTCGATCATGGCAGAGTTCTCTACGCTCGAGGACCTGACGCCGTTAGAGGTTGAAATTCTTCGGCGGACAGCCGACCTGGGGATGATTTCCTATGACGCCACTCCGACGTGCGATGTGGACGATAGCAGTGCTTCGGAGTCGTGTTCGGGTTCCGAGGACGACGAAACGCAGGTCTTTTCGGGCGTTCTTCGATTTGCGGTTGGGGCAAGTCGTAACCAAACCAACGTTTGGCATCGCAGCGTAACCTCTGCTACGTGATGTCAAACGATGTCACCACAATGACTTTCGCCTCGGGAGGAGGCTGGTTCAGATATGTGCAACGAGCGTGCTACCTACGACTGCGTCCGTTGCAACCGGAACGACCGCTATGCGTCGCGCGTACACACACCTGCAACAAGCGCAGCGGGTCGTCAGCACGGCGACCGCTTCTACGCCGCCGCCAGCTGTTTCAGCGGCGCCTCTAAAAAGGGGACGCACTGCCACTCAATGCAGTAACAGAATATAGACATACAGTTTTCTATAGCCTAAAGCTTTATTTATTTTTTTTTTTCATGATAGGCTTGCGGGGTACAGTGGATGAAAGAAAAAGATTCAGTAAGCCGTCTTGGACGATCACGACTCTAATACATGACTTTGCCAATAGTACAAATATCGCCACACGCCTTTTCTACGATTATAAAAGACGATGTAATCTTAGCAGCGATATAGCAACGTAGAAATATGATTTCGTGATCTGATAGATGTTGCGAGCGTTCAGGATTGCTAACACTAATCACTTTTCTTCGGTGATGAAAACGCGTGAAAATTCGCATCCTTTATACGGTACGCGCCAATAATACCTTGAACTTGTGCACACGCATGAAATGCGCCAAATAAGAAATCAGGGCGATGTTCGAGGACACAAATGCTTAGAAAGCACCACTGTAGTCGAAGTAAACAAACACAACGGCACGGGCGTTTCTGCTGTCTTGAGAGTGCCGCCACGACGTCGCCGCACGAGTAGGTGGATCTTCCCTTCTAGTACGTGCTGGGTTATCATAGCGACACACGACGAAAATTCACAGTCAAGGATAGCGCTTTTACGAGGAACGATGAGCTTCCACCACGCCGACCACGCCAACGATCACCACCGATGCCTTGTTCGCCGATAGGAGGAGCCGGCCCGTGACCGGCACGACCTGCATGCAACGCGCGCAACCAGTTCTCCTCGACCTGTGATTGGTCTGTCGCTGCGGTTGTTTCCAACGCAGCGGGGAAAGAAAGGCCGCCGAAATTTTCAAACATACGATAATTTCATTGGTCGGCGCAGGAACAGAAAAGAGTCCGCACGTATTTTATTCCTGCGTGATTAATAGGCGGTTCTGCCTTCTAAACCTGAAGATACTCATTCACTGACACTTCCTTAACGCCATCGCACCAAAAAGTAGCTTCCCCAAAAACCGCTTGAGTGCCCCTTTAAGGCACTAAATCTTGAGGCGAAGCTTTCACACAGATATCTGCTACAGAAATTAAACCATTGAAGAGCTCACTGTCCTATTAGCTGCTGTTTAAAGCGTGACGGCATTTGAACGAGCTCTTACTTCAACAATATTTAAAACACACTTCTTACCGGGTTCTCCGTAAATTGCACCGCTGCTTGATTACCGGATCTGTAATTATCGCATTTGCACACCACAAACAGCCGTTACTCGTATTGGTATGTTGTAGTACCAGGTTGCACCATTGTAGTTTGGTGCGTCGAAGTGTTGCCTACTCTTATTGGTCCTTCACCAGGTCAACGGACGCTAACGGACTTAGGTAAACGATTTAAAATATTTACCTTCTATTCGTTACAAAAATAATCTGGTTTATTACGTTTTCTATATATAATAACAGTAGCGTAATCAATTTATCTTGTAGCCGTTCTTTTTTTACCTTATTTTTCTTTTTTCTTGTTTTGCCCATCAGGTTGTCACCATCCGGCTTGAGGGGCGCTGTCTATGCCCGATTACCGGAAGTGGCCTTGAGTGGGACCACTAGTTATGATTTCACTGTGGCTAGGCCTACCCAAAACCTGCCAAAGCCCCAAAAAACAAAGGGACTACTAAGCGCATGGACCAGCAAACAGAAAACGGAGCAGCGAAGACGTGCGCCATGTTTGTTTTTGCTTCCGAATCTGGACGCCAACTGGCGCCACCTAGCAACTAAAAATTGAACCTGGAAGACAGAATCGGTGAATTAACCGGGTAGGCACGCGCGAAGCGCTCATATTATCCGGCCTTGAATGGGACCACTGGATAAGATTTCACTGTGATCCCAATGTCCGAGGCGCCACCACCCGTCCACAGTCAGGCTAGGCAATGGCGTCGGCAGTCATTTTGGTTGCGGAAGACATCAACAGTGCTGCCAGAGGACAATTCGCCGTAAATGAACGCAGCATCTGCAGATGGGTACGACAAAAGCAAGCCGTGTTTGCGTGCAACGGAACGAGAAGAAGCTTTAAAGGCCCAAAGAATTGCGTGTTCGCCAACGTCGAGGCAAGTCTCAGCGACTTTGTAAAAGAGCAACATGAACGACACCTCGCCGTAACTTTGTAAAAGAGCAGCGTGAACGGCACCTTGTTGTAAACATTAAGCTGCTGCAAAGAAGGCGGAAGGGTTGCTCGCTTTATGCGCCGCGCCGGGTTTTCACTGCGTCGGCGCACGCTCGTCACTCGCTCTTTCAAGAAGTGCGGGATTTGAAATGAGCTCAACAACACTGAAGACGACTGCCTCTGAGAGGAGGCGTCGGACAAGGAGTCTGATGAAGGTGAGATGACAGTAATTAAGGTTCAATTACGACGCAAATAAACGTTTTTCTTACGACTTCCTGGGTTGTATTTTACGCGTAAAATTTTCGCGGTCCTTAAATTGTTTTGTACTATATGTGGATAAAGCTTTCTTTTTTTTTTGCGGTCAATAGAATGTCACGCCACGCCAATAGAATGTATTCTATTGGCGTGGCGATGGCAAAACACCATTTTCGCCCATACTGGAAGTGACAAAATTTCAATATGGCGATATTTCAATATGGCGATATTTCAATATGGCCCCCCTTGTGAAATAGGTCTACTCCGTTCCCCCTTAAGGCCCGTTCACACTCTTGCGACCTCTTAAACCTGGGTTCCTTAAAACTTCTTAAACCAGAGGACACACTGGCGCCATCTATTGGGTAGCAGTGTAAACTCAGCGGTCCGGCATATTTTTTTATTTCTCTCGCGCATTATTCTTTCTTTCTTGGCTCGAAAAGCTTTTGTCAATGTTATAAACGAGCCTTTCTATGGGTATTACGCACATTTGACCTCGGAAATCCCGCAAAACCTTCGCTCTTGTGAAATGCAATTCCAGGGTCACCGCATAGATGGCGCCACAATGCCAGTGTGTTCCCTCGTTCTAAAAAAAATTTAAGAAGTTTTAAGAGATCTCGTCTCTCTCAGTCGTACTCGGTCGCAAGAGTGTGAACGGGCCTTAAAGCTGACGGTGCAGTGGAAGCTGCTAAAGCACGGGATGAATTCTATTCGCGACTCCAGCGAACTATGGGGGGCATGCTGGTCAGGCAAAATGGCGGACGAAAGGAGGTCCTTTTTGTCGTTCAGCACGCGGACCACCATAAATTGCTTGCACTGCAGTGTAAAATCGGTGTTATATACGAAACCAAAACTAATTTTTCGACGGTAAAAACCTTCTTTAGTCAGTGCGTTCTAATGACACGGCAGAAGCATAAAATAAATTACTGAAAACGAGGTTTGTTTCTATGCTGCCTACGAGAACCAAGCAGCGATAGCAGACGACGGAGTCGAAACAACCTCCTCTCCTGAGCTTCTCAAAGTTGCCGCTACGCGGCGTCGATTTCGCTGGAGTCTCCAATTATGAGGAAACACTGCTCCTAGAGCTTTTTTTATATAATTTGTGATTTAATTCACATGAAATTTAGATAGCTTATTTGCCATTAATCTCTGACTACAAATATGTACTTGGTTTTGATGTAACCTAATTAGTTTTGTTAATATTGGAAATTTCATTTGCAAAATTATGGCAAGGATAGACAAAAATTGAAGTAAGAAAATAAACATATACCAGTGAACTAAAAGGCATGTGAAATCCAATAGGATAAATGAACGTTTTAGGATGCTTTATAAACTTTTTAGGGCATTTTTGAACTTTCCAGTTTCAAAATGATTTATCGCAGGATGCCTAAAAGTCACCTAAAGAAAGCCTGATACCTTATTTAATATATTTGTGCCCCTTATTGCATATGTCACACATACACCTACCAGAGAAAGAAAAAAAAATATGTAGATTAGGTATGGGCAAGTGGAGATATGGCTTCCATAAAATAGTAAAGGGTGTAAATAGTTCACTCAGAAATCATATAAAAAAACATCCATAGACCCACTTTACTTTGTTTCCAAGACAATATTTCAAGATAACAGTTACTTTTTTAACGAAAAATCCTTCAGGACAAGATGATAAGTGCCTGCCAGTCTAAAAAAAACACACAAGTTCAACAATGTGTTTTCTTAGTATATTTTTGCCTCAAAGAGCAGTGTCTTTCCTTCAGTATACAAGTACTGACAAAGGGGCGAATGGTGGGATATTCTTGAGGCAACAATGGTGGCGCAGCGCCAGCAGCCACGGCAGACCATTAGGAGCATGGAATGTGCCATGAGCCAAAATTGGCGACACATGGCCGATGGCGGTACTTGGGCAAATTGAATTGGAATGTCCAGTGCGTTAGAAGGTACGGCTTGTTGGACCATTGGTATGTCTTCCTCCGCCACGTAATCGCATATCCGCCCGTACACGTGCACGGAGAGCGGAACTAGGCGATGAAGGGGGGGCGGTTAATCAGCTTGGCGAGCGCGTAGCTCTTGTCAAACTGTCGGCATAGGGGTGAGCGGGGTATAGGCATCTGCGGTTTTTTGAAAGTTCAATAACAAAAACTGCACGAATTGTCTCAACATTTTCTAAACTTTCACTGTGACTGAATCTTAGACATACGAGCAAATTTTCCGACAAATGACTCCAGGAGTATAGGGGCCTGCAGAAACAGTTTTTGCTGTTTGAAAACGCTCGGACCTGCAGGTTATTTGTCTCGACCGCTAGCTTGCTAGGCCACCGACGTGTCTTAAATTATTTTTTTTTTTTGTCCTAAATTTTCCAATATTTAAACTGGAACTTTCGAAAAGGTTTCCTTACGAGCCTGGTTGTACCAGTTCTTAATAATTCATCGTAGACAAGTGCCGAAAAAAAGACGGGGACAAGAAGTTGACGTAAACACTGGTTAGTATTTGTCATACGCGCCAGTGTTTACGTCAAATTGTCCCCTTCTGTTTTTTCGGCGCTTGTCTACGATCATGAGCAAGCTGACCCAAATTGCCACCTTAATAATTCAATTTGTAAGGATAGTTCTCAATTTCATTGCCATGTCAACATTAGGGGGAAGCTGAAGGTTAGAGGAGAGGATTCTCTCCTCATCCTCAACCTTCCTAGTGCTTGCACTTTCTCCCCTCACCTGGCGTTGCCTTCGCCTGTAGTGCACGCAACTAGTGACAGAGTATAGGCTTAATCGGCGACTCTAGTCAAGTGAATGACGAGAATGGTTATTTCTCGGTGTTTGCTGTGCAGGCTGCACGACCCCTCGCAGGAGGTGAGGCTGTGCACGCTGAAGGTGCTCAGCTTCCTCATCCTCAACGACCTGGTCAAGGTGAAGAACCAGATCAGCGAGCTGGCCGTGCTGGTCATAGACGCCGACCCCCAAGTCGCCCGGGTCTCCAGGGAGTTCTTCGGCGAGCTCGGCAAGAAGGCAAGGCACACCCACCCATCTCGAAATACCTTCGCCTCGTAGTAGGTCTAAAGGCCCGTTCGCACACTCGCGTTCGATTAGAACCGAGTTCTTGCGACCTCTTACGATTGGAGCACACTGATGCCATCTACAAGGTGACCCCGAAACTGCGTTTTGCTAGAGCGAAGATTTTGTGGCATTTGCGAGATCGAACATAGGTTCTACTAGCGAGAAATGGTCGTTTATAGCATTGTCGAAAGTTTTTCGAGCCCAGAAAAAAAGAATGGTTCGCAAATAAAATGGGTAATATATGGAAACTGCGAGTGTTCCATGGCTACCCGATAGATGGCGCCAGTGGGTTGTCCCGCCATAAGAGGTTTTAGGCACATGGTCGTAAGCAGTCGTGAGTGTGTGAATGGGCTTAACCTCATAACCGTTTTTTACAGCGGAGCTGTTAAGGGCTAGCTTCCCCAGTTTCGTGTCCATCACCAAATAAATGTTGACACAAAACTCTAGACAGCTACCGCCATCTATGAGCAACGGCAGCAACCAGACAATCGACTTGCCTGTTGTCTGGTTGCCGCCGTCGCTCATAGATGGCAACAACCTTTCCAGCCTTTGCACTCTGGTTTTCACCAGAGTAGAAAGGCTGGTTTTCACCAGAGTAGACGTTATCGTAGAAGTCGTCCTGGAGGTCATCCTAGAAGTCGTCCTTGAGGTCATCCTAGACGTTGCCCTTGAGGTCGTCCGACAGGTTGTCCTCAAGGTCGTCCTAGAAGTCATCCTTGAGGTCGTCCTAGAGTCTTCCTTGAGGTCATCCTAGACGTCGTCCCTGAGGTCGTCCTAGAAGTTGTCCTTGAGGTCGTCCTAGACGTCGTCCTAGAAGTCGTCCTTGAGGTCGTCCTAGACGTCGTCCTCTAGGCGTCGTCCTTGAAATCGTCCCACCAAAGTACAGCTTCGCTGGTCTTCCTTCTTCACCAGAGTGGAAAGGCTGAAAGTTTTTTTTTTTTTTGCAATTTTTGATCCTAAACTGTTCTTTTTATTGCACGTGTAGCCCGGGCCGCACCATGTGTCTCCACAATCGGTCGGCATCCCAAAAAACTTGTACAATAAAACAAACGCGCTGCCATGTCTGAGCTGTGCCGGAAACTAGGCTTTGAATGAGCCTGGGTCGTCCAAAGCAGCCAAGGGGCGAGGTATGGTGTGGGGATGAGATCGTCCTAAACGGTTTGGGGACGGCTCTAGGTGGACGAGCGAGGCTCGTCCAAAACAGTTACGGGGTTAAGCCGCTACAGTAGAACCTGGTTGATACATTCTCGGTTGATCCGGCGAAGCCTCGTTAATTTGGATCTCGTGAGATAATTCGAACAAAAATGTCAGAAGAATCTGAAAGTCGAAATATTGAATGGTCAAAGAAAACAATGCAAAGTATTTCCTTTGTGACCTACCTTTATTTTTTTTGTAGTGAACCGCATTACGGTTGCCCGCTTTTCGGACTAAAGTTTTGCGACGATGACGAGGGGTTTTGAGCTCGGTCGAGCGCTGCACAGCGCGTGCACTGTCGGGAGCGTCGTAGCAGAATTCGTCTAACGCGGCCGGGGTCTCCGTGGCTACTCTCGCAGTGCGACGCGACGGGTGGTCGTGGTCCTTATCCGAGGCGTACGGTACTTCTCTTCGGTGCACGGGGCAATTTCGACTATCCCGTAATCGATCGGCTGGCGGGCAATAGAGTAAGCGGTCATGGGTACGCTTTCTCGTGCATGAGAAACTTCTCAAACCCGTCCAATATGCCTTGCTTGTCCTGCAAAATGGTAGACAGTGTCGAACAGCCGATGCCGGAATGTCGAATTGTTTGGCAATTTCAGACTTGGCCCGGCCAGTTTTCTCAACCTCAAGCAACATTGGTGTACACTACCAATATACCCATACAGCGCATGTGTGCGTGTAGTACGCCGCAGGCACGCGCGTGGTGGGCTCTCGAAGGGATGATCTCTTCCAAGCTCCATCGCTCCCTTGACCCGATTCTAACAGGAGTCGGGCAGCATCGGCCGCGGGCGCCGTAAGTGGCGTCAAAATGTTGACGCTGCGCCCTGCCCGCGTCTCTGCGTCGGCGCATCGGCATCAGAAGCGGCACTCTGCTAGCTCTGCACGCTCTGTTTTCCGTCACACGTTTGCTCCATTCTTCCAGTTTGCCGTTTGCCTCTGTGAAGAAGGGGGAGGGAACGCAAGAATCTCCCGTGCGCCTCTGTGTAGGCTTGCATGCTTTCGGCGCCGCGGCCTTCGTAATGCGTGGTCGGCCGCCGATACGCTGCAAGTAATGCGGTTAAAGATGCATGCATTTTGGTCGGGACCACATTGAACTTCGATAAAAGCAATTCTAAAGCAATTTTTTTTTATAACGATGGATTACTGTATCATAACACACACGTGATGCACGCAGAACAGATTCTTTGCTCTTCTGGTTTATCAGAATGATCGAGGCAACTTTATTTTAGAATTACTTTTTAAACTTTCCTGGGACAAAAAAAATGACAAGTGGAGAGAAAGATCCCAGAATCATAAGAACAAAAGATTGCAATCCGTTGATTGAAGTTTCAGTGTAAAAAAATTGAATCCTGAAAGATTCGCAGCTCTTTTCATGCTTCACCCTGCCATTGAAGCAAAGCTGCCGTGTTCCGGTGCATGACGTAACAATGCTCACTGGTGTGTTTCTATTGCAGGGGAATGCCTTGTACAACATACTGCCCGACATCATCAGTCACCTGTCTAACCCCAACGGTGGGATAGACGAAGAAAGTTTTCACTCTGTCATGAGGTGAGCACAGTGCTCGGAGCAGTTTTTGCGGTAGGAGTGAGTGACAGTTACAATTTGCCATTTTCTGTTTTGTGTAATTTTTGTATGCCAATCTTTGGTCAACCCTGCGGGTATGCTTTGTATTGGCGACAAGATGTTTTGGTGGCACCACCTCGCGGGCACCCTCCTGTGATAGAGCTGGTAGAATGCGAGCAGATGACGCGCTGTGTCAAAGTAGGGAGTGTGTATGTCAGTTTGCATCTATGCCGATTAAAAACGGTTTCTTTATTGAAGAAACGTGTAGGACGTTTTCGTGAGTGATCTTTCTAATGAATAACAGTGCCTCGAAATTGCTTCTTATATTAAATAATCTCTTAAATGTTCAAAAACAAGCCTGGAGCTTCACATTACAGCTTGCGCGGCGTGCGTCAGGGCTATTCACAGCCACTCTGATTCTTGTTCTTTCGGATCTCTGGAGGTTCCTGTAGATTGTAGAAAAAGGTTTTGCATTCACCAGAGTAAATGGTGTAGCTGTCTTTTTAGCAGCGTACGCGCACACAGTTGTATTGCAAAGCGCCGCACACTTGTTTTAGCACATTGAGCTTGTTGATACCGACACTTCTATCCAAGTGTGACTCAACAGTTGCTGACGAGCAAATAAATGCTCATCCAACTGACGCTTAGCTCCTCCCGCATCAAATACAGTCAAACCTCGATGTAACGAAGTCGGTGAAATTCGGAATTTACTTCGTTACATTGAAATTTCGCTACATAGAAATTCGGGGCTAACGTTAAAGAAAGGTTCCACAAATGTTTCTCGGGTGCCCAAAACTCACCGAGGACGCCTTTATTTCGGTTGAAAGTAGTCCGTCACCTTTTTCTAGGCCACTCTTGGCATTATTATCGGCATCACACCACGTTCGCATAGCCAGACGGCCTGCATTGCGTCTTCGTCTTGCTGTGTGATCGCGAACCGCCTCAAGACATCGATCGTGTCCACCACTTCACGGTCACTGGGCACATCGCAGGTGTCTTGCTCATCAGGCCCGATGTCGTCCCCGTCTTGCACGTTCCCACGAACATCGCTAGCTATCGCCTCGTCGGTCACCTCCGTCGCAATGACAGCAGAGTCGGCGTATAGAAAGTCGCCGAGGTCGACGTTGTCAGGGGCAGCTTTATCACCTTCGAGGCTCCATCACCCAAGACAATGAGAAACGCACGCTTTTAGTTCGGCCTTGAAACGAACTACGCAGCGCGAACGAAGCCGACGGACGAAACGACGGCGGCTCTAGTGTCCTCCAGTGTCGCCCAGTGGCGGATCCAAGGGGGGAGGCGACGGGGGCGGCCGCCCCCCCCCCCCCCCCCCCCCAAACGAGGTCGACCCCCTCTCCTCCCCCCTTCTCGGAGGGCAATTTGACATGGGTGCACAAAAAAAGTGGGAGAATGGTATTCATACAAGGCTTCTCGCCCCCCCAATACGGAGTTCTGGATCCGCCCCTGGTGTCGCCAGGTTCGGCCCGTTTCACCCTTTGAGCTTTACCGGAGGCCCATTTCAGCGCATGTGCTTTCCAAAATCTCCTTTGGGACCCAAAAGTTTGTGACAAATTGTCCATGAAACTTCATTACATCGAAATTTCGGCGAGTGGGACTTCGTTACATAGAGGTCAAAAATGCATGGCGTGCATACACTTGCGGCTAGAAAAAGTTATGCACTTCGTTACATCGAGGGTTTTGTTACATAGAGGTTCGTTACATCGAGGTTTGACTGTACGTGGCAGAGAAGTATGTCATATCGCGACTTCTGCTCGAAAGAAAAGCAGAAATTCTCAGAAATTCTTAAATTGTTGGACATGGCCCAGCAAATTCAGGCGATTGATTAATTTATTCTGTCCAAGTCTTACTAAGAATTGTTTACAAATTTAAAATTGCTCGCTGAGAAGTGCATTACCTATTCTGTGCATTTGGGCCTGCAAAATTAAACATACAAACGGTAGTAATTTATAGCAGGTGTATACTAATTTTTTGGTGTCACTGACTTACTATATTAAAGACTTTGATTGCGAGGGGGTCTCACACATTTCGCGTCGACCGGATGAATAAGCGGGGATTTAATTGAAACGACTCAGGACGCCAGCCACCGCTTCTTCCTGCCAGTTATTTTGAGGAAATGTTTGTTTACTGGTTTACAGAATTTATTAATTTCGTTTAATTTTACAAAATTCAAAAAGGAATCAACTTGGAACTAATAAGAGACCAGCACTCACAGAACACATTGGAACCAACAGGTACACGAAGTCACTTTCACTGAAGTGTTTACTACACACGTGTGAGGTTCTCGAACTTCACTTTTCTATTTTCAATTTGATGAAGCATTCCTTTCTCATTTTTTTTTTGTCCGAATCACGATTAAAAAATACATCGTATTCGCCGTGGTAGATGTTGTAGTGGTGTAAAGCGCTGGGTATTCTATTTTCATCATCCAGCATTTTGTATTGGGGTAGAGAACAGCCCTCTACCATCCCAGTGCTTCGACACCTCAGCGTTTATTAGCATGACTACGTGGGCCACGGTTTCAAGTTTTGGTAAAATGTTTTACTGCAAATATTACTTCACCAAATAAACACAACGCATGAAACAGGCTTTGCCGTGCGTTACCCAAACAGCGCACAAAGCGAGCTGAGGAGCCGAGCGATCCAAAACCTGCTTGCCGGTTGTCTGGTTGCCGCCGTCGCTCATAGATGGCACTAGCTGTTTAACCTTTCCACTCTGGCTTGCCGACTAATGCCGGCAAGCCAGAGTGGAATGTAGTAATGGCCGAAATGAGTAATGGCGGGCCATTACTACATTCCCACCATAGTACAGCTTCGCTGGTCTTCCTTCTTCACCAGAGTGGAAAGGCTGAAAGTATATTTTGAATCTTAAGGTCTTATGTTGCAACTCAACATTTTTTTTTTCTCTAGACCAGTTTTGTAGTAAAAAAACAGCAAAACCTTTTATGCGTGGCTTTATTAGCAATCATACCCGCAACTCATGTAATGTGTCGAACGAACAAATTTTTTTAGAGTGATGGTTACGGTGATGGTGTGGGTTTATAGGGTTGATTGCAGAGCATGCGTGAAATTATAGGAACATGCAATAGGCAACAACCTACCCTTTTCCTTTGAATTGGAGTCAAACGGTGTCCTATAACTGTTAGATATGGGTGCATATTTTACATTTAATTGTTAGGGGGCCTCCGATATACTGTAAAAGGTTTTATCTTTGTGGGCTTAGTATTTTGTGAATCTTGAAAAGTGTGGGTTTTGAGAATACTTTTTGTACACAAAATATTTTTGATTTTCAGTGGCATCCAGAACTTATAAATCTAATACGGTGGTTGGCCAATGTGTGTGGCGAGAAAGCGTTTCAGAAATCTGATATTTGCCCAAGGGGATTTTGAACCGTAGGTGCCATGAAATTAGCATTTTTGTTATGCACACACGCAGTGTGGCAGACAGAATGCATTCCATCTTTTCCCCACACCTGTTATCTCTAATTGTTTCTCAAGCTTTAGGGCTTGGTGTTTGGAGACCGCCGTGAACTCAGGAACAGCCCAGAACAAGACTGACTTTTCTGTACAATTATTCAGTGCAGACCGTTTTTCAAGACATCACAGTAGTTCTAGTACATATGCATAAACCGCCTATCGGCATTTCATTACTCCGTGGACTGGCTAGCAAGTCTGTGGTTTGCAACAGAAAGCGTGCCACAATCTGTGAGAATTAGAACTCGGGAAAGGCGTCGTCTTCGGGTTGGGGCCTTGCAACCTGCGTGATCTGTTGCAGGCCTCAAGTGCTTTCTGTCGCTTCTCTTCTTCAGACTGCTGTTTGCCTGCATCGACAAGGACCGGCAGCTGGAGGGTTTTGTGGACAAGCTGTGCCTGAGGTTCCTCACGGTGGAGTAAGCATAATTTCCTTCGGGGTCCGATTTCGGTCGAGGTGAGAGCGTGCGTCCTTGGCTGCTGATTGGACGGGGCATCGTGGCAGGATGACTTGACGTGGCAGGATGACTTGAGGTTTGCAAAAGAAGCGTGGGTCGTCGATTGCTTCCAATGTGAAATAGCAGATGATTGCAGTTTCAGCCTGCATTCGGTCTCGCTTTACCGCAACGCTCGATTCAGGGCAGATGATCAACATTTTTTTTGTTCCGCTGGTAGAGGATGTATGCTGTTTTCTTGTTTTATTTCTGAGAATGATGCTTCGTAACAAATGAACCACATTCTTTGCTCACATTAGCAAACAAGCCGTCTACAAACGCTACCTTAGCTTGCCTCGCGAGAGGCAAATTAGATCTCGGTCTTGCGGTGACCAAAATTGGACCCCTGGGCCCGTTTATTTCTGGAGCTGCTTTACTGTGGCAGTCGCATTTAACCGGTGCTCCTGGGGTTTGAACACATAATGTATTATATGGCTGGTACCTAACCATATCCAGTTAGGTGCTGGCGCCGGAAATGACGGGCCGACCGCCAGTCAAACGCTGACACAGCGCTCGCCTACTCACGGATCAGACACCACTGCCAGCCGAACCTCTTCCTCGAGTGCCTCTGTGTCACTCCCAGTGGGGGTAAAACACGATGTGTCCAGACACAGCGCAGCGCACTGCTTTGTGAAAAGAGCGCTCTCCTGGCTTCCCCAGAGAAAGAGCATGGAAAAAAAGTGACAAGAAAACAGAGTAAAAGAAAAGCAGACTGCTTTGCCGCAACAGGGTGAGGTAGTTGCGAGCGTGGTTCTCTTTCACTGCGAGTCTATGCCAGGGCTCTGCTCGGCGCTGCCGCGTTCCAACCGTTGGAATGTTTTCTGCACGCTCCGTCTACTGCATCTCGAACTCAAGAGGCTCCGAGAAAGTCGGAAACTAAGACATCCACAGAGCGCTCAAGCACTTACCTTACACTGGAGGGCCGCTTTGCACCATTCAGTCTCCACATGCGTACGCAGTTTCTCCACACTAACACATTACATTCTGCGTTATCATTGCCTCGGCCACGCTGGTACAGCAAAGGGACGGCTTTTTTTTGGCCACCCAGATAAACTATGTTTTTGGAATGCCTGGGCTCTTCCCGGCATGCTACCTAGTACAATTGAACCTCGATTTAACGAAACCCGATTTTACGAATTTCCCGATTTAACGAACAAATTCGGATTCCCCACGCAGCCTATGCCCACAAAATGACTTTCTCGATTTTACAAAGTTCCCGATTTAACGAAATAATTAGCGGGTCCCGGTGACTTCGTTAAACCGAGGTTCGACTGTATCTTCAAATTCAGAATAGGTCTTGAAAAACATCAAATGGGGGTGATGTCAGAACCAGCATAGTTTCCTTGCACTTTCCAGTGGTGTAAGGTCGCATGTTGTGTATAACTTTCGGGTCAAGCAGGCAGTCTAAGAAACAGTAAGTTGTGCATTTTCTTTCATTCAGCTGGATGGACCTTCCATAGCATTCAATTCACACCATCAAACTCCTTGTAAAGCTTTGAGAACAAGTTCTTCCAGCTAAACACCAACCTCTGGCATCACCTCTCATATTTGCCAATGGAGTATTTCAGCTTGAAAAAGCTGCGAAGACCAACTTTAAAAATTCAATAACTTTGCGAAAGAGATCATTTTGACCTCTTATTTTTGCTAGTTGAGGCATGTCTATTTGTGTGTTGAACCGATTTTGAGGCAAATCAGCTCCACTTTAGGGGGGACACCACCTGGAAGGTTGAAGTTTTTACTCAATCCGAATTAAATTTGCAGGGTATGTTGGTAATCATATAGAAGGATTACATGCAAAATTTCAGCTCTATAGGGAGTATTACAGGACGCCATATTTGTGATTGCTGTTTAGAGTGCATGCTCGGAACGAGCTCACATTAATAGGTTGCTAAGACCGGCAATCTCGATGGTGTGGAATGCAGGTTGCAAAAGAACTGTGGAAGCTCGCCATCAGCACGAGCTCTGCAGTTGCTCACGCAGCTATGGCCGCCAGTGAACACTCTCTATAAACCAATTCTGTGAGGTACTACTGAGGAACCACATGTCCCACCATATAGTAAAAAGCATTTTTAAAAAAAAAAAAAGAGTTAAGGCTTCTTTCTGGTTTAGTTTTTCCTGGAGAATCTAGATATTACCATCATCTGTCCTCAAAACACTACAAAATGCGAAAAAAAAAAAAAATTAAAAAAGAACATAGAGCTGCTCATTGCTCTCCGCTGCCGAGCCGTGCTCATTGCTGCTGCTGCTGTCATTGGTTGGTCGAGCCGTGACGTCATAAAATGACAGGGCGCGATTCTAATTGCATCTTTAGTGCAACGATCAACTGGCAATCCTTACCTCGTTTCGTCTCCGCTTCGCCTAAGCTCCTCATATTCGCCGAGGTGCCTGCCTCTTCTGTAGGAAGATGCTCGAGACTGCTGGACTAGCAACCATTTACTCAAGATGATCCTCTTCTTCCACACGCATGAGTTCCGAGATGTGAAACTAGTGGGTGTGGAAGCAGATCTTTCGTAAATGGCTGCTACTCCAGCAGTGTTTGTCTTCTTTTCTCTCTCTTTCTTCGTGTATTTCTCTTTCTTCGTGTATCTAGAAGCATGAATCGCTAACTAGCTCAGTATCGACACGACGACGCACGACGCTGGCTCTGAGAAGCACGCGCGAGGAACTTTTTGTGACGTCAAATACTTTACTAGGGGAACACGGAACGCTTTCCTCATTTGCATTAGACAGAACGACAACCGATTTGGCGACCCCTCTCTCCCCCACACGCCTCCTCTCGCCACCGGAGCAAGTGAAGGCGATGCCTCGGAATGCGTTGCGGTTGGCGGGGTCGCGGATGCGAAGACGGTACCGCCACCCATAGGTCGGCATTTTAGAGCCCCTTCATTCACCATCACATCACGAACAAAAGTATGTCTCCAAATTCATTCGCATTCACGTCACAAGGTACTCCGACCTCCCACAGTCACGGCCCTTCACATCCCGGCGTTCAACCGTGCCAAAACCTCATCCCCTTCACATCACGGCTTTCAAACTCCGCCGAGAATTCATCCTCTTCACATCACGGCGTTCAACCGCGCCAAAAATTCATCCCCATCACATCACTGCCGCCTACGAATTCACGGAGTCATTCACCATCACATCACCAATTCACGAAGTCATTCACCATCACCACGAATTCATCGGAATTCACCAACGTGAATTCATCGGAATTCACCATCACATCATGAATTCATCCGAATTCACCATCACTTCACGAATTCATCGGAATTCATCATCACTTCACGAAGTCATCCGAATTCACCATCACATCATCAATTCATCCGAATTCACCATCACATCACGAATTCATCCGAATTCACCATCACATCATGAATTCATCCGAATTCACCATCACTTCACGAAGTTATTCACCATCACGGTCAACACGAATTCACCGAAATTCTCCATCACATCATGAATTCCGCATCATTCACGAAGTCATTCAGGTTCATTCTGACTAAATTATGATCTCTATGACTAAATTCGACTTCACGGCTGGTAGCCCTTCACGAGTTCGCAGTTCTTGAGGAATAGGACTGTGGCGCCTTTTTGTGTCAGCCACTTGAAACCAGGACCTGACTCTGTCGGGGAAGTGGGGTGTTTCGAGTGCGCGAAATGCAAAGCACATTGATAGAGCGCCAACCCAGCCAATGCCGCGCTGCGATCGTGTCACGTGAATGTGCTCCGTGCGCCGCCGCGCGGAACCGGCAGGTCACGTGATATGGTCTCGGCGCCGGATTAGGTGCGCCTGCTGGTGACGTCGACTTCGGCTCTTTTGAAACGATATATGGCTGCGCCGCGCACACGAAGCAGCGCCTGCTGCTACTAGTGCCCGCCGCCTTGGCGCCGGCTCGCTGCCCCCTTGTAGTCGTATGCGAGAGCAGTGAAGGAACTTACGCGTTACAAGTAACGACGTTACGGGTAACGCGTTAGTTTCTTGACTAACGTACTCGTTTCTTGCGTTTCTGCTAGTTCGCCCGAGTCTCACTAAGCCACATCTATTCGGTAAAGTCAAAACCCGGTATCAATTTACTGTAATGGTCCTTTACACCTAATCTACTCTGCTTCGCTTACAAACAAGCGCATGGTTGCTGCACACACCAGGTTTGAGCTCCGCGTGTGTGGAAGAGCGCGGAGCTCGAACTTTTGTAGGCGAGGCGCCTGTGCATGCAGCGTGCCTTGGACCTAAAACAGGGTGCTTGAAATCGTGTATTCTTTGTTGAAGATTACTTAATTGTGCCAAGAAGTTACAGGAGCATATTCAATTGATGAAGTCATTTACAATCACAACACATCATGAGTTCATTCAAATTCACGAAGTCATTCACCATCACATCACGACTTCATTCAACATCACATCACAAATTCATTTAAATTCACGAAGTCATTCACCATCACAACACGGCTTCATTCAACATCACATCACGAATTCATTCAAATTCACGAAGTCATTCACCATCACATCACGGCTTCATGAATTCATTCACCATCACATCATGAATTCATTCAAATTCACGAATTCATTCACCATCACATCACAAATTCAAACAAATTCACAAAGTCATTCACCATCACATCACGAATTCATTCAAATTCACAAAGTCATTCACCATCACATCATGATTTTTCTTCAATTTCAAGAATTCATTCAGAGCCATTCAGATTCACGCCGTGAATGTGAATGAAGGTGAATGAGCGAGTTCATGAATGAATTTGCCGAGGTATGCCGCCACCACCGTCGGGCGTGTTTCCGCGGATCTTCGTTATCGTCTTTTTCAATGTGTGCTTGGGAAGTGTCCTGTATTCTCCCAGTAAAGCATTTGGGGACTTCATGTCTTCCCTTCTCCTTTTACTCCCCTCTCCCACTGCTGCAGAGGGGCGCTGTTTTCACGCAACTTCAGAGCCGTCTTTTTTAGGTAATGCGGGCATGAAATCGCCAATTTTTGTAGTATTCCTGATGGTGGAAGTTGGATTAAAAAGAATCAGTGTTTTTAATCAAATTCAAAACCGCTTTCATTCATTTCTCCATTTATTTACCCTTAAAGGTCCTCTTTCGGGGACATTACATAAGGGGGGGGGAATCAATCACATATCAGTCAACGAAAGAAACAATGAAACAGCAACAAACAATGAAACAACAACTAATTCATCAACAAACACGCACTCAATAATAATCCACCAGGGAACCAAAAATAGAAGGCAAACAGGCAGTCATTATTCCCCTTAAAAATGCAAAACCAAGGAGGAGCGGAAAGCGTCCGGGCATATTACTGAGGCAATGCACTCACGTAGTACATTCCATTCAGAAATCGCTAGGGGAAAAAATGAGTTATTAAATGCGTTAGTGGATCCAGAGATGCGCTGCACACAGTTAGAGTTCGTTAGTCTACGAGAGGATCGGGGAGGAGGTTGTAAAAGCATCGATCTAATGTCCGGATGATGGTGAAATATTTTGTGAAATAGGCAGAGGCGCGAGCATTTACGGCGGGTAGCTAATGAAGTTAGGTTAATTGAGATTTTAGAGCCGTAACGCTAGCGGTATGATCGTATACAGAGAGTATGTAGCGAGCGGCACGATTTTGGATGGCTTCAAGTTGGGTGGTAAGGTAGATTTGGTGAGGGCTCCAGATGGCGGCGGCGTACTCAAGTTTTGGTCGGACGAATGTCTGGTAGGCTAAAAGACGAAGATTAGGAGGAGCAGAGTGTAGGCAGCGTCGGATGTATCCCACAGTGCGGCGAGTGAAATGGATTCGATGTGAGCGGCCCAGGATAAATCGGAGGTAAGCAGTACACCAAGGTACTTGTATGATGGGACGTCTTCAATGGGTTGGGTGCCAAGAGAATATATGCATGACGAAACAGAGCGCCTGCGAGTGAAACGTACGAGTTTGCACTTTGAATAATTTAGGCTCATCTGCCAGTCGGAACACCAATTCATTATGGTAGACAAGTCATTCTGAAGGATCACATGGTCGTCCGGAGAAGCAATTGGTCGGTATAATACACAATCATCTGCGAAAAGACGCATTTTGGAGGAAATGGAATGAGGGAGATCATTAATAAATATTAGAAAAAGGAGAGGGCCGAGGACCGACCCCTGGGGTACTCCTGACGTAACGTTGCATAAACCAGATTCGTGACTGTTCACAACTGAAAACTGTACTCGTGAAGAAAGAAAATTGTGAATCCATGAAATGACGCTATCGTTTATTTTGAGTGCAGAGAGCTTTGTTAGTAAGCGAAGATGCGGAACACGATCAAATGCTTTCGAAAAGTCAAGAAAAATTGCGTCGGTTTGATGATGAGATTCAAAGTTGGCATGAATTTCATGGGTAAACAGTGACAATTGGGTCTCGCAAGAAAAACCCCTACGAAAGCCATGTTGGTGGTCGAAAAAGAAGTGGTTCTGATCAAGATGAGACACTACATGAGAAAAAATTATATGCTCTAGAAGTTTGGATGGGATACAAGTTAATGATATAGGTCTGTAGTTAGAGGGTAATGATCGATCACCGTCCTTGAAGACCGGTATGACTTTTCCTACCTTCCAGTCCGAAGGAAGACGTCCCTCTGCCAATGACTGAGTATATAACAGCGTGAGGTACTCGCTTGATATGTCTTTTGTGTTTATGAGGATTTTTGAAGAAATGTTGTCAGGTCCGGGGGATGATGACACTTTGAGGCGATCTATAAGTCCGGCTACGCCGTCAGGGGTGATGATAATAGGTGCCATGGTGTTATAAGGAGCTGGATGGACAGCAGGGATGTTCCAAGGGTTCTCGCAAGTAAAAACAGAAGCAAAGTACTCGTTCATTACTGAAGGGCAGGAAGCTTCGGGGACAGGGCAGCCGTTGGCATCAATCAAACAAATAGACCGGGAGTGGTCACTTGGAGAAATAAGGGTCCAGAATTTTTTGGGGTTGGTTTGCATGAGGGTGGGTAGGTCTCTATTGAAATATTTGTTTTTTGCCGCTTTAATCTGGCGGGTATACTCTTTAAGGCAATCATAGTAGAAATCCCATGCTAGTGGAGACGGGTTCTGTTTAGCTTTTCTGAAAAGACGCTTTTTCTTTTTCCCCAGAGACCTAATAACATTGTTGAACCAAGAATTACAGGCGTCACTGTGAATACGAATCAATGGCACAAAACGCTCAATAAGATCATACAATTTGTTCCTAAACAACAACCAGTTGCATTCGACCGTTCTTGTGGAGTGTTCGCCAAGAAATTGTACGTAATATGCAATTAGTTCTCGATTTATTTCCGCATAGTCAGCCCTATTGAAATCATGAATCATTTTTGAAACTTGTGTTTTCGCAGTTTTGGGCTGTGTTAGGGTGATTTGCAATAACTTATGATCGCTGAAACCATTGCTATAGTCAATGGAGCAAACCAGATCGGGTGACGATGACAAAACAAGAACCAGGATATTGTTCAGCCGAGTCGGGGAATCGACCATTTGTGTTAGGTTGAAAGTTAAACATAATTCGAGGAATTTCCGCGATTCACTAGGGCCCTTAGACGAGAGACTTGACCAACATATATCCGGAAAATTGAAATCACCAAACATTAAAAAGTTGGCATGAGGAAAGCGATTTATTATCTCTAGCAAAGAAAAGTGCGGTTTAGTAGTGAAATTACCGTCACTGCTGGGTGGTCTGTAACATGCTATAAGCATACCTGCCAACTCTCCCGAATTGTCCGGGAGCCTCCCGAATTTCGATCACATCTCCCGATTGTACGGACGCGACCTCAAATCTCCCGAAAAGTATCCGCCGTAGTTTTTTTGTTTTTTTATGACGTCTTATTGCTATAATCATCACGCGTGTGTCATTGTGAGTTACTCGAGAGTAGGTTTAGGTTACTCCGGCGGGTTACCACGTGACAACATAGAGCAGTAGCCAACGTTATTAAACCACTCAGTTGGGAAACTGCCATAGAGACTGCCCTCAAAAAGTGTCTCCGATCTGTCCTCCAGCACCGAGCTAATGACGAACACAACGCCACCATTTTTCCCGCAGCGGCCATTCGAGGAACCGCACGTCACTTCTGTTTTGTCTTTAATCGGCGATTTTGGGGCCAGAACAGATACAGTGGAAGAGGTTACGGGGGTGCCACCCCCGTTTCGCCAGCGGACGCGCCGCGTCTTGCTACCGTAGTTAAAAGGCACCTAGGTCGGGACGCGCCACCTGAAAGCACCGCTGAGGCATGGTTGTATAAAAACAATATTAATTGTGCCACAAAACCTTGCAAACTAAAGATTTTAAAAACATCACGCGCCCTTCATTTTGTACTGAACTCCAATAAAAGTTACTACAAAAAGAGTCTTTTCCGTTTGTTTTTTCGCAAAAAAAGGCTTTCAAAAAGCTCAAGGTGACCACAGTACAGGCAAATGACAAAGAGTGGCGCTGTTGTCGCATTTAGCTCGGTCTCTGTGGACGCCAGCGGCCCAGGTTTCGACGGCGAGTTTCCCGACTGAGTGTTTTAGTAACGTTGGCAGTAGCGTAAAACGAGGGTAGATTTTCAAACGCCAAGGTACGAAACCTCTACTCCTGAAGTTAGAGCGCATTTTGGAACACGGCTTATATGACCATGGGTGCGCTAGGCTTCAGTTGGCTTTGTCAGGTCGTCGAGTGAGGTGCGGAACGCCGAACTACTCTTCGTGTTTCCCCGAGTTTAGTTGGAACCACTGATCTGTCAGAACGATCGATGGCACTTTCAAAAGCCAAAAAGAAGTACTTGCAAGTATTTCTGAGATCATACGCGACTGAGTTTCCGTGCTTTGTCGCTTCGCGGAAAGCTGACAAGTATGGATTCTGTACCATGTGTGATTGTGATGTGTGAGCGTTTCGCACGGCGGCAAGCTTGACATCAAGATACACATCGCTTCACGAAAGCATCAGAACCATGCTCGTGCCGTAGAAGGGCAGGGCACCACCGGCAGTTTACTCCAAAACAGCTGCGAAGACAGTGTGATTCGCGCATAGTGCCTCATCACAAAGTTTCTTGTCGAAAAAAAAAAAAAAGAAAGTTTCAACTTTCATTCCCCCCCCCCCCCCGCGTTGCTAGGTTGGCAGGTATGTATAAGTACAAGTTTGCTATACGCCGAGCAGATACAAACACAAACGAGTTCAAGGTCATGACACACATGTACAACAAAAGATGAAATGTGCTTAATTGCGATGAGGACGCCACCACCGCGTTGATGCGTTCTGTCGCATCTGAAGACAGAAAAATTTAAGTGACGGGGGAACAACTCGTCATCCCGAACATCAGGCGACAGCCAAGTTTCAGTAAGAACGATTATATCCGAGTCACTATCTTCGCAGTAAGCGCTTAACACGTCCCTCTTTTGTACGAGGCTGCGTATGTTCGTAAATACAACCGAGTAGCCGGAAACGGTTTTTATTTTGTTTGACTTTGAAGATGTAGCCAAACTGCGGTGACTTGATTTCGGAGGGAGTCAGGCGCGAGCTTCCATAACTGAATCGGTCGCGGCATCGTAAATGAAACACTTTCCGGCCATATACAATTTATTAAAACGGATTTTAAAGAGCACATTTTGGGGCTGGGCGTGCAAAAAGAGCTTAGAGCGAGCCAAACGAACGGCTTCGGACAGGTCCTGCCGGACAGCAAAGTCACTACCCTTTAGCTTAGAACCAGAGCCCAGAATGCTCTCTTTATCCTTGAAACGTAGGAATTTCACAATAATTGGTCGATTCTTGTTTTGTGAGAAGCGCCCCAGCCTATGAGACCGTTCAATATTCGAAGGATCGAGTTCAATGCCAAGATGCTGTATGCAGAAGTCAACCACTTTTTGTTCTGATTGGGACCAATTTCCAGATAGCGAGTCAGGTATACCGAAAAACAGGAGATTAGAGCGTCGAAGCCTGTTTTCTGCGTCGTCACATCTGGCCCTGATGTCGCTGAGCTCTGCTGGGATTGTGCTATGGTCTGTGACGAGAGTAGACTGGACGGGAGGAAGATTGGCCGAGGCAAGATTTTGTTCGAGAGCGCTAACTCTCTCCATCAGCTCTTTGACACGTGAGTCAGTAGTGTTCTGCTCGATCCGAAGGGTTGAGATAGCGGTAAGCATGCTCGCCTGGCCAACCTCGATTCTGGTAATCGCTTCTAGAATAAGATCTAATTGAGAGACATCGACAGGGCCTGGGTTCGTCTCGACGTCTCCCGACAAAATAAGAAGCATGTGCAACAAAGGGACGTAGTTCAAAGCAAAAATGTGCATGACAGTACGGAATCTCTTGTAAAACACAAAAAAGTCGTCGGGGCACGACATGACTAAAAGGCAAATATTGTCGCTACGACAACAGGTAGGATCAAAGTAGTAGCTAACCTGGATGAAGAGACGGGTTTGCATCGAAGTTTCTCTGACGATGTCGTGCCCCGACTGGCCTTCAGAAGGGGCGTGCTTTTGTAGACGTAGATTCGGGGGAGGTGTGACAGGCGCTGTTCTGTGTTGCCAGACGATGGTGGTTCTTCGTTCCACTTGTGGCGGGAAGGACAGTACCGTTCCGCGCAGGGGTAAGGGAGCCGGCTTGAATTGAAGCTTCTGGGCGTCGTCCGTGAAGTGGCGCTCCGGTAGCCATCGGGTGCGTGCCGCTGACAGAGCAGCAGCCAGGAAAACCTGGATGAAGAGACGGGTTTGCATCGAAGTTTCTCTGACGATGTCGTGCCCCCAAGTTTTGTTGAAGGGAAGCTTGGGGGCACGACATGATGATAGATTCGTTAAATGATAGATTCGTTGAAGGGAAGCTTCAGCTTCCCTTCAACGAATTTATCATTTAAAAATGGTGCTGATAATCAATTGTTTTTCTAGTGGAAGGCATACTAGATTACCTGTACGGTGCCCGGTTACTGTGGGAAGAAATGGCACACATTTTGGTTGTTTCCATTAAATAATTTACACCATAAAAAAAAGTTTTTTTCTATGTTTATACTAGGTTTAACAAATTGGTAATTTTCATAATAAAGGTATGAGACACAAGTTGATAGTAACTGGCTCAGGAAATTTCAGTACAAAAGGAACCGAATCTAAAATTCTGAATGGTTTCTAGTTTTCTAAAGTCAGAATGTGCTGCCAAAAAGTAGAACTGAGAGAAACACCTTTAAAGTCTCAAGCATGCTTTTTTTTATTTTTTCCACTTGGAGCTTGAAAAGAATGCGCCAACTCTATAGGTGGGTCGTTCCTCCCCAATCCTCTTTTGCTTGTTGGCAACGGCTTCCAGTCTTCAATGCTTTTAAGCAATATGGAAAAAAAAAAAACTTTTTCTAAAATAAATGAATTAGTTCTTTTTTTATGTAAATCGAATTTACTTGATTTAAATCACTATAGCTAGAAAATAGTGATTCTTCACCACTACTGTAATACGTAATATCCAGAGTCATCGCCCATCCCCGAGTCATCGCCCACCATACTTTTCGGGCCAATGTCGATTTCCAGATAAACACAGAGTCATCGCCCACTCTTTCAAATACCCCAATGCTGACTCTGCGTTCCGCGAGCATTCATCCTACCCGAATGACGCCGCCGCAGACCTTACAGTTGGAGGACGTCCATGACAATGTAAAACAAAGGAGAGAAAGCCACTTCTCTTTGTTTACACATCTCCTCCGCGAGCGACCTCGAAGTCGTAGTGTATCCCTGCGAAAAGAAAACGATGGAGATAACAAAATGTAAGTTTGTTTTGCTCACAAAACAAAAAAAAAACGGAAAGATAACACAAGCAGTATTGCGAGGTAAGCGAACGCCCCATATCTTGGAATGTAACCGCAGAGTGTAAGGTCAAAGCCTGTCTCCGTCGAAGTAAAGTCGCCCCGAACCCGCTTCTCCCGGCACGTCGCGACGGCGGTTTTCCAACGTTGAAGACAAAGCCAATGGGTAAATAAAGCTTTGCTGGAACGCCGCACACAGACGTTTGTAGAGCGTCCCCTTTCGAGCTCCGTGTTCGTGGTGCCGTCTACGCCACGCAGCAACGCCACCTTAGAAAGTTGCGCAAGAGCTTGCAATTGACAAGGCGCCCGACTTGGCCAAACGCCAAAGTATTTGCCAACGTGATCGCCGGCTTTCCTGCTTTCCCAGCATCGCTCTTCCAAGGAGAGCCTGGTTCTTGTGATCGACAAGGTGCCTGACTTGGCCCAACGCCAAAGTATTTGCCAACGTGATCGCCGGCTTTCCAGCTTCCTGAGCATCGCTCTTCGTCGCTTCTTTCGCTCGCTCACTCGTTGTGCCTGGTTGGGTTTTCTATTTTCTTGTTGACTCTTTTTTTTTTTTTACTCCATTTATTCTTTAATTTACAGATCAGCAGAGGCTAAGGTGCCTAACAAAGGGTACATAGCAGTTTTAGAAACATGCTTTCACGGAACAAGCGTTCGCGCCTTAAGCGGATCAGTGGTGTTCATCACGCCTATTAGCGGCGAGAAGTTTTGGTGGCGCCCTCCTGTGGTTCCCCCTTGTGACGTCATTACCTTGCAAACAACAAGTTCGATGGTGTTTGTAAATAGCATGGTGGAAGCTTGAAATCATTGCACTCTCAGAGGAACACTTCCAACACCGTCAAAATTAAAGTTCTTTCATTCCTCTTATTTCCGTCAATGAAAATCCCCTTTCCGACGTCATAGTCAGCGTTCGGCCAATCGTGGAAGGCCGACCACAGCGACGCTTTCGGTCGCGCACGGGGCTAATATGCAAGCAACGGACTTCGCGGTAGTAAAACATTCTTTCATGAGCATTTTTTGTACAAAAACCATGAAACTAATTCGAGTTTTTAGTTTATTGCATCTCCTGCGCAGCCGTGCAGATGAGTAAAAAAAATTGGCCGTCCTTTTTTTAGCTTTTTTAAGTCTTTTTTTGCTTAACCCACCGAGGCATGGCCCACCCCACTTTTTTTTATGATTTTGAGGCAGCAGGGGGCTGGGCGATGATTCGGGATACTACAGTAGGTGTTGTAGGTATCAAATGAACTTGTTTCTTAAGGAGTTGCGGTACTTGGCTGGCCAAAACGTTTCCTCCGTCATGTCGCCGTCAAGCTCCGGTGTCTGTCGGGCTAGCTGGACGACGACAGACACCGGTGAAATGCCATGTACCAAATCAAAATTTATTTTCTCGTTAGTTGGCAAATGTGGGGTGTTGCGCCACTACAGCCGTCGTTTCTCCTTCCAGCCTGGAGAGGCAGTGGTGCGACGTGGCCTTCTGCCTGAGCCTGATGCCTTACTCGGAGCGGAGCATCCGCAAGCTGCACGAGCACCTTGCCTGCTACAGGGACAAGCTTCACCTCGACACTGTGTACAACAGCTTCGTTAGCATCCTCTCAGGTGAGCTCCCAGCTTCGGCACATTCTCTGTCGGGGCTGCCAACCCGGCAAGCCGACATTACCCTGCCGGGCTTCTAAAAGCGGCTTTTCCGAGGTGTCTCTGCTTTGTTGGCAGCTTATTACAACTGGGCTGGCATTTGCACACGGTGAAGCTTAATCCAGATTCGCCATTTTCCCAGTACCATAGTTTCCGGACTGGAGTCCGCAAACTTGTATACATATTAAAGGTAGAAATGTGACGAAATGCGGACTATCCACAGGTGCTGACTATACGAGAATTCTTTATTTTTTTTTCTAGATTGCTCATTATGACCAGATGTAACCGATTTTGCAAAGGACGGAGTATGTTAATGATGACGTATGCACAATACGAGCTTCTTTGTGAGCCAATAAAACAAGCATTCGTGAAGGTGTGCTGTGTACGATAATTCTTTATGTTCGGACTAGCTAGGTGCCAGGCGCAGACTATGCACCGGGTGTAGACTATCTAAGGAAAAACCCTTTTTCAACCGCAGATTGATTTTGCAAATAATTCTCCAGGTTTCGACTACGGTAGACTCTCCTTGAGACAAACTCACTTTAGCCGAGATCTTGGATGTGCCGAACAGTATGTGAATGTTTGGTTGGTTTCCCAAAAATGGAATGCAGAAAATATTTGCTTAACACGACCATCGCTCGCGCAATTTGGTTAACTCGTGTGGCGGCGGCGACAGCCCACGGCAGGCGAATACCTAAATACCGGGGGAATGCATGACGGAAGCTTGAGCGGTCGTGCTGAGGAGCATAAAATCAAACGTGCAAGACAAAGCAGAGGTGCAAGGAGGTGTTACGTGCAAACAACAACAACAAAATGCATGAAGTGGTGGAGCAAAGGAACTAAGAGAGGGAGAGAGAGAATGACATAAAACAAAGGTGGAGTTGGTGGGGAGAGGGTTGGGAGAGGGCCGTGAAGTGAAAGAAAGTAGGCAGGGAGCATGAAAAATCTCCCCGATCCCTCGAGCCCTCAAGGTCCCTGCGTGGTTTCAGTGACATCTTCTGTTCGGAAAGTTTCGAGCAGTTCCGGGTTTCAATTGTTGGGGGGGTTTTCGACCACATTTTTTTTTCGACTTGCTAGCAGTTTTGGGTTTTGGTTGCTGGCTCTTTGTTTGTCTGTGACGAGAGATTGCGCTATCAACCAGCTCAATGATGTCGAGCTTTTCAGCCCTTCCCGCTCGTAAAGGAAGTTGAAATTCTAAGGGATATAAAGGGGGCTATGCTGTCAAAGACCAATTGCAGGCAAGTTCGGCATGTTATCAGGTATTGTCAGAGGTGGGAAAAGAATCCTGGACGCGTTCAATGGTAGCATTGATACTTATAAGAATCTACTAAGACAGTTTTGGATTCTCGGACTCAAACGAAAGTTTGCACCAGCTGGCTTATTCATTCAGCTTGAAGTGACGCATCGTGGGAAGAGAAACCGCTTTTCGACCACCATCGGTGTTTGTCAAAGCCGTGATTCGGGGCAGGTGTTGCGCTTGGTTAGCTGTCCCATGGTGTATTTGAAAACGAGCCAGTCATGGGGATAACTTGCGTAAATGAGCATTTATTTCGTATCGAACGTCGTCGTGATCAGCGGAAAGAAAAGGATAAAAACATTGGTCTTGTGTCGTGCCGAGCGGCTCCGGCAAATCCGCCCGAGTGACATCGACGAACGCGAATCACTCGGTCTGTCAAAAGCGGCCAGTTTCTGGCCGATGAACCTTGCGCTAAACTCCATTGAAGTGGGAGGACACTCCCACTCCATTTGCCATTGAAGTGGGAGGACAACACCAAAATTTTGCGATGCACACGCGTCTGAGATTGAAGCGTACTTCATAGACCCTGATCGTAACATTCCTAAGTTCAGTTTCTTTGTCGACCAACATTTACCGCTGCTATCATTTACACGGACAGATACCTAAATTGGAAAGGTACAATCGGCTAATATACAGTGCAGTCCACTTATAACAATATTATTAAATGCGGAAAATCCGATCGTTATAACCGATTATCGTTGTATCCGGACTGACCCTGAAAACTGCCCAAAATAGTTCCCCCAAGCAGAAGGTTACTCACCAGTGTTCACTGAATCACACCATAGAAGAAGCGCCGAAATATAACAAAGTTTTATTCTAGGGTCATCAGCAAGCACGCAATGAAATGGTGTTAAACACGCTAAAAAAAATCTAAGATCTCCGCTTGCTTGTGCGGTTTCGGATCGTAAGAAACCACTCGTACAGGGCCTCCTTGACATCCTCGTACAAGGCTTCCCTAAGCCTTTTCCGCTGGTCGTCAAAGCCGCTTGTTCCAGCCTTCTTCATTACGACGTCCCCGGATTTCAGGATGGTCGATATCGCCGACTGAGAGTGCTTATACTTCCGGACGAGACTTCCGACCTTGAATCCTTGCCGCCAGTCACGTAGGATTTGCTTTTTCTCCTCAAAGGAAATAGCTTTTCGCTTCGTCGGAGCCATCTTTCACGCCAGTGACGCGGGGAGGGGTTACGAGGTTACGGGCATGATGATGATGATAGCGCCGAGGTTTTAAGGCCGCGCGCAGCGCCTACTTACGGAGTATTCGGTCGGAGCCCATCGGCGATGAACGCGTCCGCCGATCTCGGTCGTTTCTTCGCGGAATTTCGAAATTTTTATCTCATTTTCTGTTGAATTTTTGTAGTAAACACATTCTACACGATCATTTATTGATCGTTATATCCGGTATGCCGGGAAAAATGCATCGCTATATATGGTTTATTTTTACATAGAACCAATGCAAAAATTGATGCTTCTATAAAATCAATCGTTATAACCGATATATCGTTATAAGTGGTATCGTTATAAGTGGACTGCACTGTACTTCGTTTCAGCTTCCGTCCGAGCGCAGCCAAAGCTACATTTGGCCGGAGCCAATCACACGCCGGTAACAGATCACGCGATCTCGCCTGCAATTTTGTATCACTCCGCTGCGCCGCTGGTCGCCCGCGCCAACCGCGCTCGCCGAGTATTTCGTCTGCTACGGGTGTATCAAAGGTATCGTCTGCTACAGGTTTAAAAAGTGCCCTTTCACGTTCTGAAATTTAGTCACAGGGGATGGCAGTACGTAGGCAGGCCGCTGGTGTCTGTGTCCGAGTTTTCCACCTGTTCGGAATTTCGGCATAGTTTCGAGATGTAAGTTACACATTGCACGGTGCCCGATGACCCGGCCATTGATGTTTCCTTGTAATGTCTGGATATACCAGGGCTCGAGGTGCAGTCCTTTCCACCAGCCTCTCGGCGTGTAATGTGATCGGCAGGTAAAGGGGTGCCCTGATTTCACCGTGTATCAGTGAATTGTAGTGGCCCGGACGCTTTTCTTGTTTACAACGTATTCGCGGTACGACGCTGCCGGAGTCTCCTGCTGAATTTGAAAGTAGACATTCATCACGATGCGCCTGACGCCCAAACGTGCCTTTGCAAAAGGAAGTTTTGAAGCGACCCGGTGAGGAAAGCAGTGAAGCACATAATTCGGCCATTACGGGAACGAAATCACACAGAAAAACCGAGCGCTGCAGCCGTGTTGCCAGCAGATGTACGTGTTTTCACCAAACCACATTTATTTACATGTATTAATAAAACATAAACGTCAGATATTTAGTTCCTTTAGTTGCAGATCATTCTCAGCAGTACACATCCGGAATATTGTGCAAGGTTTATGCACAAAACAGTTATTTTAAAAAAAGATTACTTTTGCGGACTACTTTGTGGTGCATAGGAATGCTCTTCTCGAAGTTGCGAACCGTCCCTCAGCCTTTGGCTGCGCTCGGACGGAAGCTGAAACGAAGTTTAGTAAGGTAGATTGCACTGCGTACACCGTGTTAATGTAATCGATAGAAATGATATTGCTGCGTGCAGGGTGGGGGGCGGCAACGCATGCGGCAGGAGTGAAGTTGGAACCCCCGCTCGGCCCGGTTCAGCTTGTGTCTCAATATTTGCTCTTTCGGAAAGTTTCTGCCCAGCCAAGATCGTGCGGTCTGGTTCGGGACATTCCCGGGCATGCCACATGTATAAAAGCAGCGGTGATGCGCTGCTTCGCCTGATTAATGTTTTTTTCCAGTCTTACATATGTCTCCTCTAATACAACATAACTTCTTGTTATATCTGCGACCCTCTTTTAGACTGCTTCAGTAAAAGAAGCGTGAAACTCTTGTTAGTTTGTACACGCTGTATTTTGCTATGCCCGGGCTTGTTGTAAATGGGTTTGACTGTATCTCAGAGCTCTTCTTGAGTCGATAAACACTCTTTTTGTCATAGTTGTGGAAAGGGACTCCAGTAAACCATGTCTTGTGTGCTTCTAGGTGCCAAGAAGTTAACGACTCTCAAGGCGGACGTAAAGGTGGGTGAACGGAGTTGATTTGCTATGTGAACTGCCGGGACGTCGTTTATTGCAAAAAGATGTATTGGGGTCCGCCACACCTTTGCTCATCTTGAAATTCAGGTCTCTAAACTTTGCTGACATTCAGCAAAGTTTAGAGATTCAGCATACGTTTTGATCTTGTCACAAACACTACATATACTGTAGTAGTACCTTAAATCTGGCCAGGCAGATATTCTTGCTTCTTTAATTTGAGGCTTAGTACGTTAAATCTTGCATTGTTTTTTTCCCCCAGCACATAAACCATGGTGTCGCATTATCCTCTCCTGAATCTTAGACTTCTGCAAAATAGTGCATGATTTGAAGTTTAAGACCCAAGGATGTTAGGTCTTGCCAGACATCCTTTTAATGTAGGACTGAAATGAGCCACCTCTTGCCTATCTCAGCCTGGATGAGCATTGTACCGGTGTGCGATCATGCACCACTATTGCGTGATGCACGTTGAAGACTCCAGGCTAGCAGTTGCACTGCACTAGGCTAACTTCCTCACCTACAGCATGAACCGTATACAGTAGATTCTCAATGATTTGATCACGGTTCATCCAAATTTCAAAATGATACGGCTTCTTCAAAATTTCTGCCAAAGTCCCTTAAGACTAATGTTTTACGTTTCGGGATAGTCCGAATACTTTTTCGAGTCGTGGTGGATCATACTAATGATGATCCACAATAAAAGAATGATGATCCACAGCATTTACACGTCATTTAGGGCGGCATCACTTTGCTCTCTCAACCGTAGCAGGCGTTTTTGGGTAATTTTTCTTGCCGTTCTTTCTACGTACACGCTGTGCAATCCCAATAACCGTGGCTGCGTTCCAAAATTCGAAAACATGACCACGTCCAGCGTTGCTGCACTATCTGTATTGTCACGGGATTCGAATTTGACTTGTTGGAGTAACTCGCATTCACCTACTCCAGGGTTGCTGCTTTATTTTTATCGTCCGGTGAAAAACAGGTTTTAGTAATTCAGTCACTCGAGTGAACATGAGAAATGACATTCGGAATCAGCGTTGACCAAGCGATTGCCAACGGGCAAGCATTCGCAAAACTGTCTTTGTTTGCACACGCACGTCCGTTGAACTCCGTGCGATTACCTTCAACCGACTTTCGTAAGGACATCCCTCATCTGCACAGCGTGTGTTGCCACTCGATGCCTCATGTCTGGGGGTTGCGACTCGATTCAACATGTCGGGGATCGGCCTTTGATTTCATTACCGCAGACGGCAACCTCGCAACTTTCGGATTAAGGACTGTCGAGGAAATCATTGATGAAGTGACGGCACTGCAAGGAGAGTCGGGTAGCAGAGATGATGATGGCGACGTAACTAACGATGAGATACCGCCCACGACTGCTGAAACACTGCATGCCCTCGACATGCTGCGGCACATAATGAGCTCGATCAACGTCGGCGACAACGCATGCGCACATTTTTTGTGTTCCAAAATCGTCTCCTGGGTGACATAAAAAAAAAAAAAAAATAGAAGACTCGGAAGAACATTACCGACTTCTTTGGCTGGGAGTGTGACCAATAAATTGCAAGTACCGTATTTACTCGCATAATTTGCGCACTTTTGTTTTTAAATATCTGTCATCAGAAAGGGGGTGCCCAAATTACGTGGATATTTCGCGCGCACGTCCCAAATAACACATCTGCAAAGGCTGTAATATACTGTATAAACTGGAATATAGGTCGGACCGGAATAGAGGTCGACCCCCTAATTTACAAGTTGTAAAAAAAAATATCCAAACGGCAAGTTTTATTTATTTTTTTTAAATATTTTACAAAACGCACCTACCTTGTTTACTCCGAGTCGCTGTTGGAGCTCTCGCACTTGGTACCATGGCTGCAATTGTCGTGGTTGTCGTCGTCACTCGCGTTCCAAATAGCATCGTCTTCAGTTCCGTCGAGCACATTTGATAGTCCCGTCTTCTTGAACCTCGACTCGACACACAAGAGCAATCGCCGAGAAAACCATTGACGGCGTCAAAGTCAAACTTTAACCACTCACGCCGAACAATGGAAAGCATGTGTCGCTTATATGCCACGCAGAGCGAGCGCCTCGGAGTTGGCGTTTCTGGGATGGTGCGTTTTACTGGCACACGATTTTGCTTACTAACATGGTGTCTCGCGTTGCTACGCAAACTGCCTGTCTGCTTTTTCGTTGTTGCAAACATTGGAATCGTCCATAGTTTCCAAATATTTATAAAGCATTGAGGTAAAGTGGTGCTGCACCGTTTGTTGCTGGGTGCACACCCAGAAAGTGAAATGGGAGCAGATCTATCGTTACCACGACCGCATCTGCTGGTCTTGTGGTTAAATAAGAAAGAGGAAACAATTGTCCTGGTGTTATGTCCTCATGTATGTATTGAGTAAAAAAAAAAAAAATAAGTTTGCAACATTGTCTACAAGCCAAAAAAAAAGTGTGGCCAACTTCGTGTTTTTTTTTTTTTTTTTTTTTTTTTGTAGGACCTACAGTCACACACAGCTGTAGCCTGAAGTTGGGTGACATCAATGACGAGGCTCGCTCAGAAATTGGTGGCTGCACGTATACATCTTAGACATTTATTAAACATGTATTTTAGTGGTAAATTTGACCTTGTGAAATTTCAAAGTGTTGCTTCCTTCCAGTAAAAAACGAGACCAACAAAGTCACCAAGGTCAGCGGCACGCTCGCAAACGACTTAGTAGTCGCTGAACGCGTCCGCCGTTGACCCAATCAAGTTTGTTGGTCACATTTTTTATAGGAATGGAGCTACTCGTTGAAATTTAACAGGGTGAAATCCACCACTAAAGTACACCTTTGATGAAAATTTGACATTAGTACGTGCACGCGCCGAGTTTTTCAGACGATTTTAGAGTAAGCCTTCACATTTATGTGAATACATCTTGTCAATTAAAATTTTCGAGCAGATTAAACAAATAGCTCGCAATAAAAAAAAAAAAGCTTTACTTAACTGTAACTTGGTAGACTATTTCCTGAATTTACTGCCAGTACTGCATATAACATAAATCCTAGTTTAATGTAACCGTTTGTACTTTCTCATTGGTCGAAGAGAGCTTCAACTGTGCCCTTCAGTCACAACGGGTGCCATGGCGAAGTACATCATCCATTCATTCGTAAACAAATGTAGAAACGGACTAAGTCGTCCGTAGTCAACGCATTCATTGAAAAAAATGTACTCGTCGATCGCGTTGTGGGGAGGAAAAACAAACCCTGAGCGCGTTTACCGACCGCGTTCAGACAGCCAACATAGCTTGGAGCGGGTAGAACCAGAAGCAAGGCAGGCCATCAAGAACGTTTCTCCTGCTTGCCGATAGATGGCGCCCAACATTTGCGGAAAAGGCCCATTGATTGCCACGCTTTGTACGTAGCATGGCTGTCCCGGTGACTGCCCAGTCGTAGCTTGGCGTAAGCGGATGTCAGCGAACTGTACTGTGTTGTGAATGGGGCCCAATCGCAGTGATGTGATTGCTGCGCCAATTGCGCCAAACTGCGCCAAGGGGCTAACCCTGCTACATCCTGCTACATTTTGCCAAAATATGGGTAATCTGCGCCAAGCCTGCGCCAAAGGACCAATTTCGGTCGCCTTTCAAAACCGAAACTAAACTGAGAACCGTAATTCAGCATGCGTGAGCTAGGTGGCGCAAGCGGCCGCCCGACACAAAGTACGCTGCATCAAGTGTTCATCCGGTCTTGCATGGTTCTTCCCGCCGTCTCGTTTCGCGCTCTCGTTGCACTCGTCTCGCGTCTTTAAAAAAGAAAAAATTCAACGATAGACGCGGGCGTGTGCGGACGCTCCGACGCAAGCGTGCTGGGTACCAGCCGTGCCTGCCGTCATGCTGTGAAACGAAACCACGTTTTTACGTGGTTTCGTAAGGACCGCTGCATGTTCATCAGCATCCCTTTTCTTGTTTACTACGCTACTACAAAAATACCTCAAGCTCAAAGACGGCTGTGTCGAAGAATTGATTACCTAGGTTTCTTTCGAGAGGGACCCCGGTACGTGAAAAATCTGCCGCGAAAGAAAGTTGGTGAAGAGAAGTAAGCTAAAGCAAAGAAGGCAATGTCTGCACGCTGAACCCGCACAGCGTGCTTGTTTGTCTCGAGTTCAGTCGTTGCACAAAGCGCTCCAAGAACTTTTTCACCCTGGCTCGCAATTTCTGGCATCAATGTGCTCGTTTTTTTGTTTGTGTGTGTGTGTGCGTGTGCGTGCGTGTAATTTGTTTTTCCGTTTATTGTGTGTGCGTGCGTGCGAGCGTATAATTTGTTTATTCCGGCGAGCGAAGTGTCCTTCGTTTGTCCAGCACTTGAAACAAACATTTTAATTTTTCTAAGAATATTTGCTCCAAAAGCTACTTTTGCTGCTCCGAAACACTGTTTTAGCTGCTCCAAAAGCCACTTTTGCTGCTCCAAAACACTGTTTTGGCTGCTCCAAAGGCCACTTTTGCTGCTCCAAAACCTTGTTTTGGCTGCTCCGAAAGGTGCTCCAAAACTGCTTAGGCCAATCACATCACTGCAATCGTCACAAGTGGCGACTGGGATTGGAGACCTCAACACTGCCGGTGGCTTGTCTCGGTACAGACACTGCTGCAGGAGCTGGAAGACTTGATCGAGAATCTGCGGGACAAGGGCGTCGACGAAGAAGAGCTGGTGAAGAGGACGCAGAAGGGATTCTCGGGGCGGGGGGGCAAGACGAGGCAAAGGGCCAAGACTTCCTGCGCAAGTAAGAGCACACCACCGATGTCCCTTTGGCATTCACCGTGACTTCTCCCTTTGTGCTCGTCTACTTCTCCGCAGAGCGTACTTGCAGCTGATCATCGCGCTCTACGTAAGAAACGCAGCTAGTAACCGGGTCGAGAAAACTGCAATTTTTGCAGACGCATTTTCGTGTGAGGGCGTCATTACTCTCCTGTAATCACTGTAACCTGTCCTGTCAACCACTGTAACTAGCTATGCGCACTCTTTGCAGGAAAGTGGATGCACGGGCTTGGTTCATAGACAATGTAGATGGGGTTCATTGCATCATGCCGTATCTATTAGCATAATGAACACATTTTTATTTCCCGAAAAGTTAATACGAATTTGGGGGGTGCATTCATCACATAGGACACGAGCTACAGCACGCTCTTTACCAGAAAGAAAAGAAGCCCGGTTTGGACTAATGCGATTCGTGGCACTGACTACAAGAGAGAACGCCAGACAAGCACGGGCGACCGATGGACAGCACTGACCAGTCCTTGCAATGTTATTGTTTTGTAAATAATGTAAAAATGCGTAATTAGGAGGCACGCTACAGGGTAATATTTCGTGCGTTAACACATTTCGCACAAGGATAATTTTAGGCAGACATATAAAGGTTGCTCAAAATAAGTTTAACTAAGTTACTGAGTATCGGCATCAAAAGTAATTTGAGTAGAGTAGGAATTACTCAATTCTAGGGATGGACAAATATTTGGTTATTACGAATAGCCCATCGAATTCTGTTCTATTTGGCATTCACTTCGAATCGAATTTAAGTATTTCACATAATCTAATTATTCGACAATATCGAATTATTCGACCTTCTCAAAGACTCTTGCTTGGATCCCCGGCCAGGTGGCACAAGCTTCCGACCATTTCGTGCTCCCAGACTCGGTACACTGGAAATTTACGATTACAGTACTTCTAATACCGAGTAAGGGCAAATATAAGACTACAGTTTAAACGTATCTTTCGTTTCTTCTTGTCGTCATTTTACGACGGTGTCAGTGAGGTATTGTTGCGAATTTGCGAGGATGTCTACCAAGCTGACGAAGCTTCGGACGACAATGACATGTCCAGAAGTTCTGATGGTGGTTAAGTTTTTGGCATCGCCCCGGGATTTAGCTGAGAGTGCTGTAAATAAAGGTTTGTTTCTTTCTTTTGCCCAAACTTCCCCCTGTTCTTAAAAATAAAAAAGGTCGACCTATATTTGACTTATTATTTATTTTTTTTTTTTATTCTCGGTGGGCTCAATAAATAGGGTCGACCTATTTTCGTGGTCGACCTATTTTCGAGTAAATACGGTAGTTGAACTAGGTACAAGTCTGCCAAAAGGTCATAGAGCAGTCATACATACTTTGTGAGAAACTTGTGCCAACCACCAGAAGCAGTGCAATACCGGCAACCCCAAAGGTATTGCACTGCTTCTGGGATCGGCCACCTTTTAAAAGCGATAGCTTTACGGGCGACACTTTGCAGAGATTTCAACCTCTTGAGTTGTTGTTGCCGCACGCGCGAAGAAGGAAAAACCCTTTTTCTCTCCCTTCTTGTCCCGAGGAGAGGGAAATCGGGTTTTTCCATTGGCCGCGCAGCGCGGAGAAAGAAGAGCAGGGAGCCCCGGCATCCCACCAGTGATGACGCCACGAAGGGAGAGTCTTCCTGTCGTCTGTTTGAAAGACTTGTTTTTAAACATTACTCGCATTATGCGAAATCCCACTTTGGTAGTATCCAGCTGTTACGTGTAATGTTGGATGGTTTTCGAAAGTTCCACCGCGCTTACCCACTTACTTCACCGAGCAGTGGTGACAGTCGTCAGTGGCATTTACGACGCCAACCACGGCGGCTATGAGAATTAACAACGTCGCACCTCCGTCTTCGGGTACGTTGATGGCACCATTCCATCTGCATTGCGCGACCGTGCTACACCTATCGCTTTCGTTTCTTTGCACATTGTTGGTGAAAAATACAACTTTTTTTATTAATTTAAATAGCTTCAGGTTTGTTTGTTTTCTTTTTTTGTTTTTTTTTTTGGGGGGGGGGGGGGGCTTGACCACCGTGGACATGCAATGGGTTGTTCATGGCTTACTGGAATGTGATTTCAGTTATAGTGCACTGGAACAAAAGGGTATAATTTTTTCTTTTAATCTGGGATTGAACTATAGTAGAAACCAAAGAAAGCTGACCTACGATAGACCCATGTCACCAAGTGAACTCCGCACGTGCGCACATTCCGGAAATGGTGCCGTCACCATGCTACTTGTGGTCATCGCTTTTCGGTTCCACGGCTGCACAGGGCTCTGGTGGGCGTACATCGTGGTGCATTATTGCTTGGGACACTCCGCTTTCTCGCGGCTTTTCCGCTTCCCGGGCATCGCTCTTGTCGCTCCTTTCGTCCACTCGCTTGTTGCACCTGTTTGGTTTTCTATTTCCTTGTTAACTTGTCTTTTTGTTTTGTTTTTACTTAACGAAGAGAACTTGGCGGTGTTAGAAATGTGCTTTCACGGAACAAACATTTAGGCTGTATGCCGATCGGCAGTGCTCATGCGCGTATGTGAGCAACGGACTTTGCAGTAGTAAAGCATTCTTTTGTGAGTATTTCTTGCATAAAACAATGAAACTAATTCGAGTCTTGAGTTTAATGTATCTCTTCTGGCGCCGCGCTAGATACGCACAAAAAAGAAAAGGGCGTTTTTTTTTTTAGCTTTTTTAAACTTTTCGTGTTTACCCACCGATAAATGGCCCACCCAACTTCTTATGAACTTCAGGCGGCAGGGCGGTGGGCAATGACTCGGGATATTACGGTAGTGAGATAGTTTCATTTACCGTAGAATACCGCGCATCTGCCCATTCCACATTAAGCGCCCATATTCAAATTTCTAAGATCTGAGAAAATGTGCACAGTACATTTACTGTAAAACCCTTTATTTTTGCTGCCCCTATATTTCGCGAATCGGTCACAGAGGACATAATCGCGTCCATTAAATTTCGCGAGTTCAGACGCCTGCATTGAAACTCTTGAGGACCGAAATTTTCGCGTGCCCTTAAATTTCGCGAATTTTTCTATTCGCGATATTCGCGAAAATTAAGGGCTTGCGAACATTGAGGGTTTTACAGTATATGTAAAATTGATGACCGGACAAGCGCCCATCCCCCATTTTTTCACGATTATCTCTGAATTTTGCGTGGGAGCTTGTCCGGTACTTTGCGGTGCTTTAATTTGTTAACATCATTTTCAGTTTTGAAGGTAATTAAGTATATGAATATTTTCCTTTGTTATTTTTTTAATGGTACACGCATATTGTCACGAATGACACGGTGGCGAAACAAAGAATAACTGAGGAAACTGAAACGTTTAATGGGGCAAACTTGTGCCCAAAACAAAGGAAACAGAAGAGAACAATAGAGCGTCGCGGGTGTCAAAGTCGGCGTAACAGCAGGATAGAACGCTGGGGCGACTGACACCGCTCGCCATGTGGAGTCCCTTATGTACCCTCGTGGATTTCTGGAACATTCAGCGTAAAACTTTAGGCGCATAGAAAATTCGGAGCTCGATCAGACGAGAATGTTTTCGAACTTACGAGAACGCCAAGTTCAAAGAATAAATAAAAAGACAGTCAGCTGACTGGAATCGAACCTAGACCTTCCGCGTGACAGTCAAGCGTGGTAACCACTCGGCCACACACGTACTCGCTCGCCAAAGCACGTGGTAGTATTGAAAACATATTTAATGTTCGAAGGTTTTGTTTTTTTTTAATGTTCATTTTGATTCCTCTTTTTACACTACATTTCTACACTACTGAGCCAACCGAGGAGCTTTGACATGTTGAACGTTTCCTGTAGCACTCCGACACAAAGAAGCGAAGCTGGACGCATGCATGCCGATGCAAAGCGGTGAAGCTTGATGCCAGTAATTGGACAATTCTGGAGACACGATTCGCAAATTTTGGAAAAATCAAATACTTTAAACAGCATGTTGCTCTTATTGAATTCAAGTCCCCTGGTTGAAATGTTAATTATTCGGAGTAATTGTTAGATTTTCTCCGACCCCCAGAATTTCGAAAACAATTCTGAAGGTGCGGTTCATTCTTTTTTTGTTTCCAGCGCCCCGAGGAAAGAAGCCACCTTCCAAATCCGCAAAAAGCACTTCCAGGTTCACACGGCGTACCAAGGTGGCCAACTGGTCCGAAGAGAGCGACACGGAACAAGCCAAGGAGAATGTCTTCGAGCCGCCCAGGTCGGCGCGGAAGGCGCTGCCTCGTAGGAAGTGCAAGATACAGCTTCAGCTCAGCGACAGCGAAAGCGAAGGCGAAAAGGCAGTGTGAAGAAACATCTGGTTCATTGCGGGCATAACCCTTTATTCCTTGGGCGAAGGGGAATTGGTTTCACAACCACTGACATTGTACAACGGGAGGGTAACATAAATCCCTAAGTTCGCTCGAAAATCGACCGGAGAAATCGAGGCCTGCACCTTGAGATCTCAAGTTTTCATTGAAGGCACATTTCAATGGTGATTTTACCTTGTGAAATTTCGAGGCATAGCTTCCTTCCTACAAAAAATGAGAAAAACTTTTCACAGTCCACGGCTGAAGTTGATGCAGTGACCGAATTAGCGACGGTCGTGATTGCAAAGTCATCCGACAGGCGTAACGAGCAGACGACGCACTCGGGGGAGACCAGACGACTTGGTCGTCTGCTCGCTGCACCTATCGAAAGATGGCGCCACAAGCACAATCACCGCTAACACGGTCATCTGCGTCGTCGTCTGCCATTGACCGTGGCAAGCTTGTTGGTCTCATTTTTCGCAGGAAGGGAGCCATGCCTCGTTATTTCTTGAGGTAATATCCACCCCTAAAATGCACCTTCGAGGAAAGTTTGAGATTGCTACGTGCAGGCGTCAGGAGACCTTATTCATTACTAGTGCCATCTCTCGGCGGCGACACATACTGTCAGACGCTCGGTGCCATCCTTGAGGGTTCTCCACCGTCCCCACCGCAGTACGAACCCCACGCTCCCTGCGTAGCGTTCTTCGCTTGTTCTTTTGGTTCTTTGGAGTATATTGATAGTGTCAGCCGCTCGAGAATAATTTACGAATATTAGGCGCAAGTTTGTTTTCAGGGATTTCACTAAGAATTTCTTTTTATAAAAAGGAGCTTCATTCCAGCGCCAGAGCGGGCCAACTCGCGCACTTGTTTTAGAGTCGTACGTTGAATTGCCCGACCAGCGGATTATGCCTGTTCGCACCTAGGACGATTTGTGCCATATATTTATCAGGGCCGTCAGGCCTCTGTGTGACAGTTTGTTTTTACTTCGCAATCCCGGCTGCGGATCTAAAGAATGCAAGTGGTTATTATTCACCCGTGCGCCTTGGCCCTATGTGTGCTGACTCGAATTGCCGAGTTCTATGATGGGAGGCGTTGAACGTTTCATTTTGGTTCCTCGTTGTCTTAACCTTAAACATTTTAAATATTATTAAAAAGAACAAAGGAAGCTCAAAATGAATTTCATTAAATAAATTTTTATTCAGTTCCTCGGGGAGATCACCGAATGGTAGCTCGAAACATCATTATGAGAAGTGTGTGTGATACAGCACAAATTTACAATAGTATAATTTTTTTTAATCTTGCAGGGAAAAGATAACTAGTACGCTGAAGGTTTACTATACTAGCATGCGCACACAAGCATATGCGAGAAACACACGCATAGAGTGAAATGGCCGGTGTGTCCCCGCAATGCAAGTACGCGGAATATAATGTATTCAAAAGCAAAAAGCACTATTCTACGGAAAGCCGAAACACTTTCCTTTTATAATAATAATAATATTAATAAATAAATTCAGTACTTGCGCATCTAAACTTTTAGGCCTCTTATTATGCATTATTAAATGTCTGCAACGATTTAATGTGCTCCTCCTGGTAGCTCGGTCATCTAGCTCGGCGGGCTTTTCAATCTCACTGCTCACTCGCAATAGAATGTGATCAGCTCTCATAAAAGTGGCCGCTTGCAGTATTGGCTACAAATACAGAAGCTTCTCCCACAGCACGAAGCCGATCTGTTGGAAAGCGAGCAAGCGCGACTGTCAAACTCGCCAAGACGTCCAGTTGAGCAGTCAAGAGCCCGCTTTTATGCTTTCGTCTGCATGTTGAAAATGTTTCTCGAAATGTGAGTCGCGCGATAATAATGATGCAGCGTAAAGCAAAGTTCACTTTTGCGTTTTAGCACCCTTGACAGATGGCGGGCAAGTCTGCCTAGGGTCTCCTGTTGCGGTCGACTTTAGAGCGAGCCTGGCAATTTATGACACGCGTGCTTTTTGTACGGCATGAGGTTCTTGTTGATAACTCATACATTTTGACTGGGTAACCATGACCATTATAGGCACTGCCATAGCGAGAATGGCATTGTGTATTATTTCGTTGCTCATACTCGCATCATGTTTTTTTTTTTTTTTTCAGTTCCGAATCATATTTTTTGTGAAGTTACTATTGAAGTGGTTGTATTTTTTATCATTCTGGGATGGCACATTCTATGTGGAAAGATTGGAAGGATTTATTAAAATATTCGGAACAACATTGGCAGGTCTTTATCTTCATTTGCAACCTGTGTAGAGTATGACCTTGTTACAACAGATCTGGTTACAGCAGACATTCGGCTACTATAACATAACAATCTGTGAAGTTTGGTTGGTCTTCCTATCTATGCCATCGAGCCAAATTCGCGTATTATTACAGATTCTGTTCCAATATACATTCGGATATAATGGACTATATTGGGGTTTTGTAAGTGGTTCGCCATTCCGTTATAATGAACCCTTGACAGCAGTCGTTATTTTGGACATTGTGCGGCATTTTGCAAACTGGTGTCATCGCGCTCGGCACCTAGCACACCTTGTAGGACCTAAAGCACACAAGGTGAATAAAAAATCACTACCTTTCAAAGTTTAGTAGTTTTAATAAACCAGTTCTTTTCTAATATTCATTCACATTACGTCAGTCTCACTTTTTAGAACAGACTCCAGTCATAATCCAGCTCAAAGTCTGTAGTGAGTGTCTACGTTCTGCGTACTCCTTTTACCACAGTTCAAAATCTTCATCCTTATAAGTTTACTTAATTTCACGCAGTATGGCCATCGGAGCACTTGCGCTATAAAACCCGCAAAGAACAAAACAGTCGTCACTATCGAGGTTTGTGACGAGTTTGTACTGTACTAGGTACTTCTGCTTCCGAGCGTTGAGCACGGCCAATTTTGATGAGCCTTTTCAGAATCGGGTAGAGATTGGCTCGCTCATACTAAAGGGACACTGCACGCTCAGAAACACTTTTCAACTGCCAAGCTAAGCGGCGCTACATACCTGGTGTATTTATAAGCATTCTAGATGTGTTTTAAAAAATTTAGATGTTTAGAAATCTCTGTAATGCGAAACTAATGCACAGCACTTGAGAAAGAGGAGGGTAGGGTATGCCCCTTCTCCTCCTCCTCTTCCCTCCACCTCCTCCTTTCCTCCTCCTCTCCCCCTGCCGCTGAATTTATTCATGGGTGACGTGACACGAAGTTCTGACGTCACTTTCCCCGCTAAACTTAGCAGGAAAATTTGCCCGCTAAATTTAGTGGGGGTGGCCGCAACACCATTCAGTTTCCCCGCTAAATTTACGGGGAAAGTTTTCCTCTATATTTAGCGGGGAAATGTCCCATATGTAACGTCGACGCCGACCAACCCAGAAACGGGCGCCTAAGAGCTGTGCTCTAAAATGCCGTGAAAGCAGTCTTGGTCATTAACTGCACTTTGTTTTGGCTTAAAGGGCCTCTGACACGCCAAAAAAAAAAATTGTTTTTTCATGCTAAACGCTGCAATGGCATATCAGGACATTACAAAAAAATTGTTTCACTATAGAGTTGCGTAGTTTTTTTATAAGAAATAGAAATACGAGGCCCAATTCAAAGTTCCCGCCGTGCACTGTGACGTAACAGTGTACCGCAAGGTGTCGGGGCGGTCAGAAAGGAGGCATCGAGCTACGTCACTAATAGTGGGTTAACCGGAAGTCGCGCGAGTTTCACTCCTCGTGCTCTCCGCGACCGCGCCTAAGACTTTTTTGTTTTGTTTTATTATTCTGCTCTTCGTACGAGCGATCGTAGAAAACGAAGTTTCAGTTCCCCTAGCTCTTTATCCCTGCACCGTTGGTTAGTTTGCGTGCTGTAAAATCTGAGGACGAAGAGTCAGTGGATCGACGTGATGGAGGTCAATGATGAAAGCGTTGCGAGTACAAGCCAGTGTACGAGTGCATGCCGTCAGTCCGATGATACAGGGCTATACTGGGCGCAAAACAACCTATCAAGTTTTGAGAAAAAAAAAATGTAGAACGCTCGCAGAAATTAGGATTGCTAGCATAAGACACGCCCGATCGCATTGCTGAAGGTTGAGACACCGAGGTCGTTGAATCATCGGATACTCTCCAGGCTGTAGATGCCTGCCGTCTAAAGAATACGAACTGGTGAGTGTACCAAGTACAAGTAAATGTCGAGCACAAAGTACGTATTTTGTCTAGAACATGAGTAGAACTTGTTTACTGGGTGCTCATGCGGCCGATGTATGTCTCTCAAAAATGCATGCAGTGTGATCTCTTCTTCAGTTGCTGAAATACCGGGACAGTCCCTCACACAGCACCTTCTAGGCATTGTAGTTGATCACGTCAATTCACTGACTCCGCTTCTTCTACCTTTACAGCAACATTAAGCGATGAAAAGCAAATAAAAGAAACCTTGTCTGCTTGGATCGCTCGTGGAGGTGCGGAGAATAACAAAAATATTTAAAAAAATATTACACGCGCTCGCGGTAAGCACGAGGAGGGATACAACTCACGTGACTTCCGGCGATGCCTCCCTTCTGACCGCCCCGACACCTTGCGGTACACTGTTACGTCACAGTGCACGGCGGGAACTTTGAATTGGGCCTCGTATTTCTATTTCTTATAAAAAAACTATGCAAATCTATAGTGAAACAATTTTTTTGTAATGTCCTGATATGCCATTGCAACGTTTAGCATGAAAAAAAAAAAATTTTTTTTTTGGCGTGTCAGAGGCCCTTTAAGTCCAGACTCGGCCAGCGCTACGAGCTAATGGGACCAGTCGAGCAGTGTCAAAAGTGCATGACACTGGGCCTTTTCTGTTTATGATTGGGTCGACAAGGATAGAACACCTACAGCAGTATGATGAGCACCATGACGGTGCACTTTTGACGCTGTCTGGTTGGTCCCATCAGCTCGTAGTGTCGGCTGCGTCTGGACTTGAGGTGAAATTAAGTATAGTTACTAGTGACGCGTTGCCGGTAACTATTTACTTTGAGAGCGCAGCTCTTAAGCGCCCGTTTCCGGCTTGAGCGGCGGCGGCGGCGCTGTCGGCGTAACCGCGCATTGCATTATGGGACGTTTTCCATAATGACGTCACTAGGGTCACGAGTGACGTCACTCGTAATTGCACGTTGTATTATGGGACATTTCTCATAATGACGTCTCATGTGTGACGTCACGAAGGTCAGGAGGGTCACAAGTGATGTCACGAGGGAGGAGGGAGGGAGGCAGAGGAGGAGGAGAGGGTATGGAGGAGGAGGAGGGGCTTACCCTCCTCTCCGTACCCTCCCCTCCTCAAGAGCTACGCTTTAATTCAGCATTGCAGGGAGTTGTAAATGTCTCATTTTTTTTCGATAATGTTACTGCGTTGCTGTTTAGTGGAAATAACTTGTAAATATAACGGGGTATGAATACTTGAAAGGATAAAACATTGAGTGCAGAGACAGAAACAGGGCTTCTTTCATCCTTGAAAGAAAGAAGTGAAAGAAGTCGTGTCTCCGTCCCCGTCCTCAATGTTTTATCCTTTGAAGTATTCGTATCTATTCACCAACACCCTCGTTTTCATTTAATGCTGTAACAGGGTTACTATATTTATTGAAAGTAACTGTTAAACACTAACATTCTTACAGTTCTCAGATTTCTGCGCAAAACTATTCCAAGCACAACCACTAAATCATCTCGCAACTCATGAGAGAGAGCAGCTGAAGAAACTGCAGCAAAAACCGTGTGGAGCAAGAAGAGAAAAAAAAAAAAAAGATAGAAAAGAAAATAAAAGTACAAGCTTGATTATGCTTACAAAGACTGGTAAGCAAATGTGTGATAGGCCTCCCAGGGAAGAAGAGAAGGACTTCTGAATGGCACCGCCTACCGAAGATGCGCTCTCATTTCTAAAACATGCCATGAGATGGTGCAGCAAGGAACGACCCCCCCCCCCCCCCCCCCCCCCTTTTTTCAATCCGTTCGAATTAAATTCATTCACCGCGTATCATTCTGGGAGCCCTCCCACTGCAAAGGTAATTTTTGCAACTCAAGAAGGGAGGGCGAGGGTAAGACGGGCCGGGAAGGAGGAAGCAGACGGAACACTGGAGGAGAGAGGGGGAAACCTCCTTCTCCCTTTAGCGCTCCGTCTGCTTCCTCCTCCCCGGCCCGTCTTACCCTCGCCCTACCTTCTTGAGTTGCAACGGACTATAGAGTTAATTTCCGATAACAAAAAATGTAAGGATATACCCATGCCTGGTAGAGTATTTCGATACATTGTAAATGTATTTAGCTACTGAGATGCAAACAGTGTTGGTGGTAACGCGTTACAAATAATGGCATTGCTGGTAATGCATTACTTTTCCTGGCCCGCCCCCCAAACTTTACAAAAGTACTTTTGCTTTTTCTGGCAACATTGTAACATACTCGTTACATTTTCAAAACGGTTACGGGTAGCATACGTTGCTTATTTCGAGTAACATAGTTACGTGACTCGTTACATATTCTTCCCAAGACTTGCAAAGATTACCGTAAAGTTCCGAAAGAACGCCCACCCAAAATGAAGAGATAAATGGTGAAAAACACAGGGTAGGCTATCTTTGGGGACGCCACAGCAAAACTTTATCAAAAACCGGCTACAAACTACTTGACGCGGAAACTGATACCGCAGATCGCGGACACCGCAAATTCGCGTTTCACGATGTGATAAACACGCGGGAACCCGCTACAAACTTGCCTGTCACAGGAGCCGATATCGCACGCGCAGATCGCGGACAAAAAGGCAGGAATCCGCTACAAACTTACGGGAACAAATACCGCAGATCGCGAACGCAGCAAAATCATATTTCACGATGCAATATAGTACACGCAGGACCAACTCGCGTGGAATGGAGATCGCACACGCAGATCGCGGACGAAAAAGCGGGAATCCGCTATAAACTCGCTTGTCTGACGTGCCGATACAGCAAATGGCGCGGTTGATGCGATTCCCGTTGAACATTGCGTGTTGTCCGACGGAAATCGGGGGGTGGGCGATGTTTCGGAGTCTTATGTTACAGATATTTAGCCAGAAAAACGGGATGGGCGACCTCTGGGGGGCGAGCGTTTTCTCGGAACTTTACTACGTAAATTTTTTGTGTTTTTAGGCGCCAAGTTATTATGTTTTTGCGTTTTTTCTTTGTTTTCTTTGTGAGTAGGTATTTAGGTGGAACTGTAAAAAAGAGAAGGTAATTAAGTTCAGTTTCTGGGTGGACATAATGTTTCTTTAAATATGGTGCTTATGCATACCTGTAACGTCAAAAAATAATAAAATGTGTTGGTTCATAATTTAAAAAAGTAATGGGTTACTTTTTAACGGTAACAGTAACGCAATCCTTTTATTTTGAGGTAATGTAGGTTGGTAACGAGTTCCCTTATTTGCAAGTAACAAGTAGTGTATTTCGTTCCTGTTTTTTTTGGTAACGCCTACAACACCGGATTTAAATACATTTCTCAAATGTATCTCGTTACAGTGATACATATACTCGAAAGTATGTTCAAGATACCCTTGCCATTTGTGTCGCAGTACTGCCCAGCCCTGTTTAAGAGTTGAGCTCCCATACCAAACCATTAATAAAGTAGGTGAAGCAAAGAAATAAAATGTGGATCGCCATTTATGGAACTGCTCATACGGATTGCAAGTTTGCCTGCTTCTTGCACAAATGTTGCGATTAAAGCCCCTCTATCCTATAGGGGCTTTTGTTGCGATGACGTCAGAATGGCAAGCTCTTATTGGCTGGTTGAAAACAATAGTGGGTAGACCTCAAGGCATCTAGCATTGAGGTCTACCCACTATCCTTTCAATCAAAGCCAATCGTAGCTCAGCGTCGTTCTGACGTCACCGCAACACCTGCGCAAGAAGAAGACGACTTGCTCGTCGCATAGACGCTGCTTGCACGGGCAGTACCCCCCTCTCTCCCCACATACATTTCCCATAGAATACATCTCAGTGACTGCATTTTCTGCGCGGGTGATAAGCGCTGAAAAGGTGAGTTCTATTGCTGTTGCATACGTTTCCGTACAGCACCCCTTTGGGCAAGACGTGTCAAAATGCTGTCATATCAACATCATTGTGATGTCAAAAAGTAATTAATTGCATCACTTTCTGAAATTAATTCTTTATCCTGACAAATTTGAAAAAATTTACCCAGGTCTGCTCTCCATGCTAGCATGGGAAAGCTGGATGGTCCTTTTCAGCGTGAGATTAAGTTATGGTGAAATCATTGGGGCATTCTAGTGAGGTGTTCAATGTCTGAAGGGCTGTAAAATGTTTTGTATTTACTCTGTGTACGTCTCGGTCTCCCATTGTAGCGTACCTTGTGTCCCACCTTGCAACATCCTGATGGAAGGGATTCTCACTCATCACCAAGAGGTAATCCTAGTTTTATGCGGAACGCAGGTTCGTGCGACGATGTCAACGCCCAGCTCTCATCGGCTGATTGAGGGAAAACAAATAGTGGGTAGACCTGAAGGCATCTAGCATTGAGGTCTTCCCACTATCCTTTCAATGAAATCCAATCGAGCTCAGCGTCGCTCTGACGTCACCGCAACTGGTGCGCAAGAAGCAGATGACTTGCTTTTTGCAGGGACATTGACAGGGTATTTATGCTCGCCAAAGTTTTTATTTGTAGATGACATATGAGAGCCCAAATACCCAGAACACACTTTGCGGCTCGAAATTTGTTTTCTTTCCGGTCGAAAACCGCCGATCGAGAACTGGCCGTTTTTAGTCGCGCTCACTCTCTTCTCTGTTGTCACGTGCCGTTTTCTATGGTTTTGACACAAGCACAAAAAATAATCAATGTCGTGGGTCAGCTGACACTCATACTAAAAATATGACACTCATTTTTTGTGGCTTCTAGAAAGTCGCAAATAGGTTAATTAAAATGAAAAACATAATACGTTGCACAGCCATTTTATTTCCGGTAACTTTCTTCCTCCCCAGTACAGCTTCGGTTTCGAGCAGTTGCGTTTTTTTACTTTATTGAAAATATACGTGACGGTGTAGCAAAATATTGATTGGGTAGTCTTCTGACACCATAATAAACAGCCTGGTAAAATATTAAGAAAAAAAATTTGGGGGGCGTCAGTGGTTGCTTTGCGTGACCGTATTTGTTACAGATGCACCGTGCGCAGGGTCTGCGCTGCCTTGGTCAAGTAAGGCACAACTATTATATTTAGAAAAAAAAGCTAAAGTGCAGTTTTTTTTAAGACATCTAAGACACAAAAGAGAATCCCGGTGAGAGGGGAGTTCCTCCCCCTCTTCTCTCGTGGTGGCCGGAGAGCTGGTGGGATGACGTCAGGTTCAAGGCTTGTTTTCACGTTTGCAAATGTGACCTCAGGGCGCCGCCATCTTGCTCATTGGGGTGCGCTTGGGCGCGCCTATAATACGATTAATTGGGTAGTCCGATTACGATGTCTTAGCATGGCATAATCGGATTATGGCTGCGGCGAAGCGCGCCACAACTGATCAAGATGGCGGCGCCCTGACGCCGTACTTTCAAATGTGTATGGTTCTATACTCCGTTTCACCCAACGTTGGTTTCACCTTATGTTGTACCGCAGACAAAGCTAGAAGCGCGAGTTCATAGCGTTGGGAGCTACTCTTAAAGGGGTACGGAAACAAAAATTGAAATATTCAAATTTCGTTCGGAAATGAGTCAAGCATGGCGGATAATAACCGTAAATGATAATCGCGCGTTTGTATTTTGAACGATTGGCTATGTTTTTCTTTCCAAACGGTGCACTCGAGCAAGCGCTCGAAGAGAAGGGAACGGAGAGCGCGATGCGTCATGGGATATCGGGCGCAAACAAAAACAGAAAGAAAAGATTCCCCGCATTCGTGACGTAGCAAGGCTGGCGGGGTTATGAGCCTTGCCCTTGGTGGCGTTGTCAGCGTTGTGGTGGTGCCAATAGCGTCAACGCGTTACAACCGAGCCGTTCGAAGTACCCGTGGGGTGACGAGCGTGTGGCTGGCCCAAGGAGCACGTAGCTTCCACAGCACTGTCAGCTTAGGGCTGAACGGGGTGGGGAAAGCAACTTATGTCCGAGTTTCGAGCGACTGGCTAATCTTCTAGGGGAAGAATGGCTGTATCCGGGTGCACAAACGACTGTCCGAGAAAGAGGGGAGTCCACCCTTTCCGTCTTCTTGGACTGTTTGGTTCAATGCGTGATTTGTGAGTTGAGGAGGAAAGCTAAGAAGGAAAATGTTGAAATGCCAAAGAGCGGCGCTGCTCCGAAGGAATCTGCTACGTCACGACTACGTAGCAAGTTCCCCAACGTTGCTAGATTACCTCCCAAATAGGCTCCGCATGCATCCACCAGGTGCACATTGAAAGATTGTTTATTTAGCTTTAAAATTAGTTTTCTTGTGCCTTTCAACGGAAGACTGGTGCTTTTGAGGTTAGGGTGCAACATGCAACACATTCAAGCTAGAAAAGGAGCGCTGTAATTTCGTTTCCCTACCCCTTTATATTGAATTTACAATTTTGGTCCTCACCGTGTTTTTCAAACTGAAAGTCTCTACTGGCAACAACGAAAAAGTGACGTCAGTGGAAGGCAATGGTTCACTTTTTGGGCTGTAGAATTTATTCCCAACTGATTCCAAGCAGTTTCATGGTGTCAAATCAATACTTTGGAAGCTCGCTCCAGTACCCGTGCGCCAGCACGGATCAAATGATTGGCATATCCTATTTTTTAGACTGCTTGCTCGACTGGCAAGCCTGCCTGCCACTGACGTCACGGCACTGAAAAGTGCGGGTATATTTGAATGTTGGCTTTTGCATCATTTTTCATTTGCCGATTTCACAATAACTAATATGAATTTCGCGATACTAAATAGCATACTGGAAAGGGTAAAGGCCGGGGAGTCAGAAACTATAGTTAGTTGAGGTAGCTAAAAAAATTGCCGGAGTACCCCTTTAACGCACGAGAGCTTGTGCCGCCGAGATGTGCCCTAGAGCAAGGAGCTCGCGCTTGTAGCCTTTCCTGCGGTACATCATAAGGTAAGTTGGATGGATGGATGATATTGACTATGTCCTTTGTAACGGGCGGTAGCTTGCGCCACCTAGCCTGAGAAAATGCTTTTCTCCCCCAGTCACATCGCTCTTCCTCCGACCGCCACGGCTCGCTGTCATGTTCAAACAGAAAAACGGAAAGAGAGTCCAGCTTTTTTGACGGAGCAGTGAGCCGTTCATGGACCAGGCCACAAGTATGCATTCCCCTTTACACGGGCTGTTTATCACACGCACGCATAGAGGTTACACCAATGACTGGCCAGTAAACTATTCCATTGTTAAAATACAATTTTAAAAAAAAGAAGCTTGGCAGCTCTTGCCACAAATTATGTTTTCGTCCGTTTCCGTAACTTTTGTTAAAAATAATCTTCGGTTTTTGTCCGTTCTGTAAAATGACTGAATTTCTGTTACGCAGCCTATACTTCGTTTCAGCTCAAGTACAGACGTAGCCGATGCTACAAGCTCGAGCATGTGGCCCTGAACAGTACTTGCACTGCACGACCGCGCGTGCTTGGCAGGGACGCTGAAAGCCCGGAGCTCGCGCTTGTAGCATCGGCTGCGTCTGGACCTAAGCTGAAACGTAGTAGAAAAACAGTTCCTGTTCTTAGAAATACCAGAGCTTTGTAAAAAAAAAAAAAAAAAAAGGTTTTTGGAAGTTTTTGAAAAGACAATCTGTTTTTTTGTTTTTTTTACCAAGTTGCGAAAAAAGTATTACTGCAAACTGTCGCCGGTATTTACCTCGCTATTCATGACACATACATGCAGAACACAGCAACACGACAGCCAGACCAATCACTCGCACTCTACGCATACCACGTAAACCTGATCGCTATATATGGCAGCCTTATTTTTGAGTTTGACTTGGCCGGTGTCTGTGACATTTGTCGCATAAACACGTAGAGGCTGACCAAATATTACTTCTACTTAATATTTGTTTGAAATTTTCACCGTGAAAACGTGAATAGTTTATATCTCTTAATTCAGCGCCTTCATAAAAAGCCATAGTAGATTAATTAACTAAAATGCATCGCTTGCTTTTAATATCAATTTGATGAATTATGTTAAAATGCATAATTGACGCGGATTTCTATTAGAGGACACAGGAATTATTAGATTTTAGTTAATTATTCAATTAGCACGACGATTATTCTCTGATCTAACGTCCTCGGAGACCCAAAACACTGAAGAGACGGCATTCATGTAACCGCCATACCCTCTTTATAAAAGTATGTTCAAGTTAAAAAAAACGCATGCCGCGCCACCAGACGGCGCTGCACGTAAATTGGTGAAGTGGAGGAACGGGAGTGTAAAAGGAGTACCTTCCTTCCCTTCAGTTGACGGCAGGGAGCAAGGTAGGTTTGTCTTTTGTTCGCGCGCAGCGGACCCAGGTGGGATGCGCTTGGCACCACAGAGCTACCGCCTTATAAGGAGTATTCACTGGGCGCCATATTTGTGGGTGCTGTCTAGAGCGCATGCTCAGAACGAGTCCACATTAATAGGCTGCTAAGACAGGCAATCGTGATGGTGTGGAATGCACGTTGCAAAAGAACTGTGAAAGCTCGCCATCAGCACGCGCTCAGCAGTCGGGCACACAACTATGGCCGCCAGTGAATACTTCCTATACTTAGGGTTTTTGTGCTACCCGATGCGAACTGCACGCGCTCTCTGAAGAAAAAATAGCCGATAACAAGATGCCGTCGTAGCACTTTCAATGCCAAGAGCTCGTGCAGGGAGACCCGCTTTCACGCGCTGAAAAAACAAAACTGAAAAAAAAAAAAGCTTTTGGAACAAAATGGTCAGACACCTATTTTTGTTCCGTACGCTTTTGGGCACATTGATACTTTAGACCCATGTTGTTGTAAAAAAAAAAACTATCTCCAAACTCCGGTCTAAAATCGTTTTTTTTTTTTTTTTTTTGCAAGGCTCTTCAAATTATGAGGCGCTGGAGAAAAGCAGCCTTCTGCGTTTAGTCCTTATTTCGAACTCTTTTTGTTCGCGTTCCGCCCATTGAAAAGCATGCGGGAAGAGCCTCGGGCGTCATCTGCAAGCAAGCTTGCAGATGACGCTCGCTTCACGCACCTCACCGTCAACCACAAGCTGCACTTTGTCGACCCGAACACTGGTGCGCACACCAATACGGTGGAGGGCACCAGGGCCCACGCCAAAAAAACTCTCTTCCATCTGGACGGCGCGAGAGCCACCATTTCACTGGTCACCTTGCAAAGTTCATGTTTTGGTGGAGAGAGAAGGCGCGCGGAAACACTGATAGATTCCAGTCTTTCGTCGCCGCGGCCGCCAAAATCTACAGCCCCGAAGCAGACAGGGACCTTCCCTACAGTGCGGAGAACGAGGATTCTGACGGCCCCGGTGACTTAGGCCCGCTTCAGACGGAGCAATTTCACCCAGCAACTTGACGTCGCAACACCAGCAACACGGGCCGTCCGCGTTCACACGCAGCAACCGAATTGCTACGACTTGCTATCATCATCATTCACTTTGAATTTTCTTGCAATATTTAGACACCCAGCTACGCGCTAAAAACGTGTTTTTATATCTTTGAATGGCGTTGAGAATACTAACTCATCTTTCTGAAAAGGTTTATTTCCAAAAACGATCGATTTTAAACCAGAACAAGTCTTTAGCTGTCATCATCACCACCACAGGGGTGTCACGTGAAAATATCGCGTCCCTGATTGGCTGCTGCCGCTTCAAACGGCTCCGAGTTGTTCGAGTTGCTCGTCCGTTTCGAGCCGGACCCGATCTCAGCAATTCGTGTCGATCTAGGGAAAGCTAGGGAACAACCCGCCAGCAACCTCAAAATTACTGGAAACGTTGCCCCGTCTGAAGCGGGCCTTAGAGTGACCCGCTGCCCTGAGCCCGTCGCCCGCCTGCGTGCATAAAGACGACTTATACCCCTGTTACACGGGCACACTTAACCGCGGTTAACTCAGCTTAACTGCTGTTACGCGGCACCACTGATACCGCACTATACTCTCGGAGAGCTATTTTAGAAGAAGTGAAGAGCGCGCGAGCACTGCTTCGATGGGTGCTCAAGGTGCTCAAGCGCACGTTCGCCCATAGCTTTGACTGCATAGCCGCAGAATTTCCTCCGCAAGTATTGTGCACTAACTGTGGCTTAGCGTAACCGCAGTTAAGTGTGCCCGTGTAACAGGGGTATTATACCAATACCACCTAGAATACAACATAGAGTTATTACAATAAACGCTAGAGGCTCAGCTGGCGCTAGTGTGCTGTTGCATTTTGAAGCAGACAGCAAGCAGTCAGAAATTGACTTCCGGTAATGCATTCCTATGGGAAAAAGCGAGTGCATTTTCTCTCTGCGCTCGATTGTAAGAGGAAATATCACGAATAATTTGCACGTACTAGGCACATTGGAACATTTCTCAGTCACGCGGACGAAATAATTGGTCAGTTACAGCATTTTTATTTGAAATTCGTGGCATGAAAAACGGTGTTAAAACCACTTCGTACGTGTATTTATGTGCACTGTCGGACACTGTTAGCGCGAACACGGCGTCGACGCTTTCCAGCATGGGGGATATACGTGCCAAACGAACGAAGGACATGTGGAAAACCAAGAAAGACGGCAAGAACTACGCAGTAACTCTGGATAAGTAACTCCTCGTGCTTGCAGACGATCAAAATAAATTGAGAGTCACGTAATACAGTCCGATTTACAATAAATAAGTACTGCTTTATTCTTTCTGCTCATGAATATGTGCGAAGATGCTTGTTCTGGGTTCAAATCATTACCCGCACGCTCCAAATCTTTGCAAATAGGGTGAAAGCCAGAGAACAGGTGCCCGATAAAAACTGCCCGACATAGGAAATAATAAGAAAACACACCTTTAGTAGCCCACGTACTTTATTCTTTACGTTTCGAACGTTTCTTTAATCACTCGTAAAGATGCACGCCGGGGTCATTTTCAGGGCGGGCATATTAACAATATATAAGCACCAACAGAATGCTGGCGAACTTTGAACACACTTTGCATTCCTTTCGATCGTTGTTTTGCTTAGAATCGTCGCTCGTTTCTACATACCTGCCATGGAACAGAGGTTTGGGCCTGAAATATAGCGAAGTTTAACATCGTTCAGTGGTAAAGAAAAAAATGCTGTAACTCAAGCAATTACACTATCACCATATTAATAAAGGTACATACTATCCGGTACAACCGAAATAACAAAAGTTATTCATGTTATTTTCCGGCGAAGAGACAAAATTCACGCGCGTTTTCCCATAGGAATACACAGGAAGACTGGAAAAGTAGACTACATGCTGTCTGCTTCAATTTGCAACCGGAAGTCCCGTAGACACTAGCGCCAGCTGAGCCTCTAGCGTTTATTGTAATAACTCTATGGAATACAAGGCCTGCGCATGACGTTTCGTTAGTAGATCCCCGACCCGCCCCAAGCGGCAAACAGGCTGAAGCTTGACGAGAGTATATGGGCCGCGTCGCAACTACGTCGCATTCACCTGCGGCCACAGCTGTGTGCGTGACTGCTGAGCGCGAGCTGATTGCCAGCTTCCAGTTCATTTGCAACGCGCATGCGAACACTCCCTCGGCCACAAGCGCGAGCTAGCACGCGCTCCTTGCTTTGAGACGAGCATTTTTAGCGCGCGCGCTCGTTCTGCGGAAGAACGCTTCAAAGCAGCGACCCGGAGTATGAGCAGCGCCCTCGAAAATGGCGTCCAGTGCCAGCGTCCAGCGTCCAGCGAAGGGCTTTGCAGCCCTTCGCACAGCAGTAAGGCAATTTCACTCATGCATTTGACGCTCCACGTGAACGTCTAACTTCATCGTATGCTATAGCAACCTACACTCGGCGTGAGCATCTGTTTCGTTATCTGCTACACAAACCACTGAAGCAGGCGATGGAGCAGACGATGTCGCAGATGATGTAGCAGACGACGGTGCTCATCCGGGCTACCTAGGGGGCGCTGAGGGGATCTACTAGTGATGACGTTTAGAGGAGGAAACGCGCAGGCCTTGTGTTCTAGGTGGTATTGATTATACCCCTGTTATACCGCTGTTACACGGGCACACTTAACTGCGGTTACGCTAAGCCACAGTTAGTGCACAATACTTGCAGAGGACATTCTGCGGCTATGCAGTCAAAGCTATGGGCGAACGTGCGCTTGAGCACCTTGAGCACCCATCAAAGCAGTGCACGCGCGCTCTTCACTTCTTCTAAAATAGCTGTCTGAGAGTATAGCGCGATAATTGTGGTGCCGCGTAACAGCAGTTAAGGCTGAGTTAACCGCGGTTAAGGGTGCCCGTGTAACAGCGGTATTACACGGGCACACTTAACCGCGGTTAGCTCAGCTTTAACTGCTGTTACGCGGCACCACAGATACCGCACTATGCTCTCTGACAGCTATTCCATAAGAAGTGAAGAGCGCGCGTGGACTGCTTTGATGGCTGCTCAAGATGCTCAAGCGCACGTTCGCCCATAGCTTTGACTGCATAGCCGCAGAATGTTGTCGGCGAGTATTGTGCGCTAACTGTGGCTTAGCGTAACTGCAGTTAAGTGTGCCCGTGTAACAAGGGTATAATACCCCTAAAGGGATTATCCGGTCAAATTTCGTACTCATGAAAACATTTAGACCTCATTGTCAATGGCTGATAGGAGCATCTTCCACGACAAATTTGAATTTTGTGTGCTTCCCTGGAGGAGTAATTGTATTTTAACCCAAGCGTGCATAAACGGCGTTTTCCTCTTCCACCTTCAGGAAAGCGGAGTTTCTGAGGTAACATCAGGCAAAGAACGCGCCAAACTGAAGTGCACTTCGAATTTTGTCCTCCGCGTGAGCGGTACGACGTGGTTCACCCTCGCTGCTGCGCTAGATTTTTTTTTTTTTTTTTTTAGAATGAAAGGGTATTTTCGTTGTGCGGTTGTCACGCTCCACACTTCTCCGCGACATTTACAGTGGCGAGTAATATGGAATGCTGCGGTGCGTCGGGAGCACTGTGTTCCTACGGAGGAATGAGGCATAGGATATGACAATAGACCATATGCAAAAAGAAGCGCCATCTAGTGTATTCATGATCAATGATCAGATTTCCTCCATATTGGGGGGTTCCCGTACCGACGATTTCGCCCGAAAAACAATACTCCCGGCAAAGTGTAAGTCGTAGAACTAAAATATGATCACCTGCTGCAAGTCCAGTATACGAACCCTTCACAGGACGTCTTCGAGAAATACCGCTCATTGACCTGGATGGCCCAGTTCACTGCTTGAGTGACGAGTCTTGCGACCTCGTTGCTGACAATTCCTTTTCCTGAATTTGGCGGCAGTCTTTCTTTTCTTCTTTTATCCGAAACTAACCAGCAACTCATTGAGTGTACAAATAAACTGCCCTAATATCATGAAACCCGAGTTAAATGCAGATGCGCCTCGTCCACAACTGGGAGATGTGATAAACCCCCCAATATGGCGGCTCCTACTGGCATGATGATGATAGCTGGCAAGGATTTCGCATATGGCCTATTGCAAGACTGGTGTGACGTCACGTCAGGCATGGGAGTGCAGCCGTTGGTACTTGCGAAATTCGGCATGGAGTTTCGTTCAATTATCCGTCGCTGATTACACTAAATTGGGGTGTCGTTTAATGGAATAAAAATGGCCTATGTTAATCATTAGGCTCCCACCAGGTAATCATCACGAAATCTTAAGAACTTCCGGTTTTCACCGGACAATCCCTTTAACCGCGGTTAACTCAGCTTAACTGCTGTTACGCGGCACCACAGATACCGCACTATACTCTCGGACAGCTATTCCATAACACGTGAAGAGCGCGCGTGCACTGCTTTGATAGATGCTCAAGATGCTCAAGCGCACGTTCGCCCATAGCTTTGACTGCATAGCCGCAGAATGTTGTCGGCAAGTATTGTGCGCTAACTGTGGCTTAGCGTAACTGCAGTTAAGTGTGCCCGTGTAACAAGGGTGGGTATTACAGGGGTATTACATGGGCACCCTTAACCGCGGTTAACTCGGCGTTAACTGCTGTTACGCGACACCATAGATACCTCACTATACTCTCGGACAGCTATTTCAGAAGAAGTGAAGAGCGTGCGTGTGCACTCTCTGCTACGGCGACATTTTGTTTCCTGCGATTTCTTTGTATTTTCCCTGTGAGCGCGTGCTGTCGGCATCGGGTACTACAAACGATGGCATCACCCTAAACAGAAGGTCATTGAGGCACTCTAGTTCAGACAGTTGCGTTTGACTGCGTTGCGGCAGCGAGAAACCAGGACATCCCTGCTGCTTATATCGCGTGCCAAGATGATTCCTTGAATTGGATTCCACGCTTCATACGAAGCACAGATGCGCCGGTGACTCGCTTTCGGTTCTTGACGCAACGCAGTCAAACGCAAGTGTCTGAACCGGCCTTTACGCGCCAATCGCTTGTCAAGTGCTCGTTCCGTCAGTTAGGTTCTGGTAGCGGTCTAAACGGCCCTTTTTAGGGCCCCCATATTTTGCACACGGAGCTGCTTTCTGCATGTGGCACCCCGAGTCTCCATAAAAAGTTCACAGGAAAGACCCAGTAAAGGTATACGTGGTCCCCGACTAGGATATCGCGCGTTGTGATTCAAATACAAATTTATCTTGCTTATTTCACGCCTTTGATCCCAATAAATGCCCCCGTTGCAGTCGTCCCGCTGTGCTCTCGCTTGCTCAATCGCCGTTGGCGTGTCTCAGCTTCGTCGTCTTTGCCAGCGGCGCACCGGCGCAGCCGATCTGACACACTGCGTTCGGCTTTAGCTATTAGCGGCGAGATGTTTCGGTGGCGCCCTCATTTGGTAACCTTTCGTGACGTCATTACCTTGTGAACAGCAAGTTCCATGGTGTTTGTAATGGGCATGGTGGAAGCCTGAAATCATAGGGCTTTCAAAGAAACACTGCCGACACCGTCAAGATTGAAGTTCTTAGATTCCTCTTATTTCCGTCGTTGAGACATCCTTTCCTGACGCCATAGCCAGCATTTGGCCAATTGTGGTGGGCCGATCACAGCGACGCTTTCGGTCGCTCACGTCGCCAATAGGGCGTATAGACCTTTCCAAAAACAAGCTTGTGGCCGGTGCCATTTTGAGCGTTCGTGCGTATGGCGCGTGCTTTGCTCGCTTTCCGAAGCGACGACCACGCACGTGCTGGGCTGTGAAGATCGCACGCTGGACTGTGATTTTGTAAACATTGGAAAGGTCTATAGACCATATGCAAAAAGAAGCGCCATCTAGTGTATTCATGATCAACGATCAGATTTCCTCCATATTGGGGGGTTCCCTACCGACGATTTCGCCCTAAAAACAATAGTCCCGGCAAAGTGTAAGTCGTAGAACTAAAATATGATCACCTGCTGCAAGTCCAGTACTAACCCTTCACAGGACGTCTTCGAGAAATACCGTTCATTGACCTGGATGGCCCAGTTCACTGCTTGAGTGACGAGCCTTGCGACCTCGTTGCTGACAATACATAGGTTGCACTGACGTAATTTGGTCCTCCTTTCTGGTGGCCGAACTTCCTCGAGCGTAGCCTTTATTGTGCATATTCTACGAGCAGTACACGAGCGTCGCGAGCGAGCGGAAACAAGTGAGCACAGCTTCATTACACTTCGTTTCACTTTATCTGCGAGCGAAGCCAAAGCTAGAAGCGCGAGAGTAGCGCTTTTTGCGTTTCTGCCCAGCTCGCGCGCTCGAGCAAAGCCTGAAGGCACGGAGCTTTCGTGCTCGCGCTTCCAGCTCTGCCTTCGCTCGCACATAAGGTGAAACGAAGTATAACAGCAGGTTTTGGCCACCAGAAAGGAGGAAGGATATGACGTCACGTGCAACCCATGTATTCCTTTTCCTGAATTTGGCGGCCGTCTTTCTTTTCTTCTTTGATCCGAAACTAACCAGCAACCCATTGAGTGTACAAATAAACTGCCCTAATATCATGAAAACTGAGTTAAATGCAGATGCGCCTCGTCCACAACTGGAAGATGTGATAAACCCCCCAATATGGCGGCTCCTAATGGCATGATGATGATAGCTGGCAAGGATTTCGCATATGGCCTATTCACTGGCGGCCATATCTGTGTGCGCTAATGCTGAGCACGTGCTGATGGCGAGCTTCCACAGTTCTTTTGCAACGTGCTCCCCGCACCATCAAGATTGCCGGTCTTGGCAGCCTATTAATGCGAGCTCGTTCTGAGCATGCGCTCTAAACAGTCACCTCAAATATGGCGACCAGTGAATACCCCCTATACCCTGTTAAGCGGGTTTCACATGCAGCGATTTTGGCCCTAGAGCGGCGCGATTTTTGCCGTCGCGGCGCTCTGGCCAGCACCAGTGATTGAGCGGCACGAGCGCCGCGACGGCAGAAATCGCGCCGCTCTAGGGCCAAAATCGCTGCATGTGAACCAGGCTTTACAGTGTTACCCTGTTTCAGCTTATGTTGATACCGCAGCAAAGGCTAGAAGCGCGAGCTCATAGCTTTGGCAGCCGCCCTCAATGCACGAGAGCTTGTGTCGCCGAGATGTGCCCTAGACCACGGCCGCTTGATAAGGGACTCCCGTGCCTAGACCAAGGACCTCGCGCTTGTAGCCTTTTCTGCGGTACATCATAAGGTGAAACGGAGTATAAATCAGACGGCGTTCGTAAAATGGCGTCAGCTTTTGCTGGCTTCACGCGGTGGTATACCGTTTGTGGTTCCATTCATTCGGCGTTCGTTGCCATGGTGACGGCGGTGAAAGCAGACGGGCTTTATGTTGCGGAAGGACGTTGCGGCGCAGCGATACCAGTTGCGTGCTGAATCCCTTCGCGCATGCTTTTCAATGGGAGGAACGCGAACAAAAAGAGTTCGAAATAAGGACTTATCGCAGAATGCTGCTTTCTCCAGCGCCTCATAATTTGACGAGCCTTACACGAAAAACGTGTTTGTTTGGCCATCCCGCGTCCTGTGTTTTTTTATTCGTAACATGGGTCTACTAGGCTCTAAAGTATCAAACTGCCCGCTTTTGTTCACGCAGCCCACGGTCCGTCAGAGCGCACCGTGGGCTGCGTGAAAGACGCCGATGCCGAACGACTTCGCCGTGACGTGATCGCAGCTATCGCTCTCACTGTACTGTATATTAACACAGGGCTGCTCAATTTTCGTGCACTATCGGTACAGTGTACTAGAATACTGGGAAAGTATTCTAGTACACTGTACTATTGGTTTGAATGAAAGGCGAACAAAGGAGCGCGTGGCCGTCGACACGGGCTGCGCCTCCTGGAGGCCTCTGGAAAGTGATAACACTGCGGGGAGTAGTGCGCTGCGAGGGTGTGCGTCCTACTCGGATGCGTTTGACCAATACCATTGGTTTGACCCTCGAACAGCACAACCCAAGCTTCGACGCTGCGCCGGTGGTGCGCTGGAAGTTCCATCGCAGTCACTTTCGTTGGCTCGGCACGAGCTACGCGAGGAAGCTCGCCGCTCGCAGCGGGAGGAAGCTGCATGCTTGCGCGCGCGTTCGGGTAGCATGATTGCAGCGTCGTGCTCCCTCCTAACCTGGGCCGTTTTTTTTTTTCTTTTATAGGCGTTGTGATTTTTTTGTGTGTGTGTGTGAACAGAATAGCAGAAACTGTGACAGTCGAGACAAACGAACAAAAGAGGACCCAGGACGGCTGCTGACGCATAAGTGAAGTCAATCACCTCTCTTCGTGTTTTCTTTTTTTTCTTCACTAATAAAAAAAAAATCGATTACTCGGCGCACTTTTATATATCAACTTCCAGCGCCTGCATGCATTCACCAAAATGCAGGTCCACCAGCTCCTGCATTCACCAAACATTTAAACCAAGTGCAGTAACGTTTTCGTTAAGGACTTTTAACAAACCTTTCACGCGTACCGCACTACCTGAGCCTTTGAAGCATGCTTTTAAGCGCGCGCCCCGCAGTCACAGTATCACCCGGGCGCTCTCTTAAAAGTACGCTTCAAAGGCTCAATGAAAGAAGTACTGTTTCCGTCCTCGTCCTCGATGTTTTATTCTTTCAAGTATTCGTATTAATTCAACAATTAACACGCTCGTTTTCAATTATTATTTAAGAAAATACGTCGTTTTTTTAGTGTTTTTTTTTTACCGGTAATACAAGTATCTTTGCACTGTTATCTTTACACACGATTAACATAAGCGCTGATTTTTTTAACCGATAAGCTTGTCTGTATTTAAATCTAACAGAACTGCTTTCTTCTTTTGACCGAAATTTTCCGAATATTTTCTGTTATATTAGAAACATTGTTTACAGTGTAACGAACTGCATACTGATTCCACTGGCGTGTGTGAAAAAATAAACAATGTCCGCGGCTTCTTCCCTCCTGGTTTCGCCTGCTTTCTTTGGAATACACACTTAACACTAGTCAAACCCTGACAAGTCAAGAAACAATCGGGACCAAAAAGAGCGCGGTTGCTGTTGCAATTTTGCTTATATACATATATTTTATATAATTGCGATTTTTACGCTGTATAATTGAGTGATCATACAGTTTTCATTACCACATTATGCTTATAGTTGTTCAAAGTCAGGACAAGTTGTGAAGTAATTAGTTACTAATACTTTAGAATTAAATTAGATCACAAATTACGGCTTTGAAAATGTAGCGCGGAAATTACGAAATGTGCTCGAGAAAGTGGAGGGCGGTTGCCGCCCCCCCCCCCCCTTTTTTAACTGCTTTGACGCCATTGGTTATTCGTATTTTTTTTATTGCATATACAGCCGCTGCATATGGCCGCGTGTAGCGAGCGCGTAGATTTTGGCTGGTGGTCCCGCTGCACGAGCGTTCATTCAGCCGATCGGCACGATCAAGAGTAGGGAGCTCGCGCTTGTCTATAGAGTCTCAGTACCGGTCTCACCTAGTGCATAGAGTTATTACAATAAACGCTAGAGGCTCAGCTGGCGCTAGTGTCTATGGGACTTCCGGTTACAAATTGAAGCAGACTGCATGCAGTCTACATTTCCAGCCTCCTTGTGTATTCTTATGGGAAAACGCGCGTGAATTTTGACTCTTCGCCAGAAAATAACATGAATAACTTTTGTTATTTCGGTTGTACTGGATAGTATGTACCTTTATTGGTATTATAAAAGTGTAATTGCTTTAGTTATAGCATTTTTCTTTACCACTGAATGATGTTAAACTTTGCTCTATTTCAGGCCCAAACCTCTGTTGCAAGAAAGGTACGTAAAAACGAGCGACGATTCTAAGCAAACTAACGATCGAAAGGAATGTAGAGTGTGTTCAAGGTTTGCTAGCATTTCGGTGGTGCTTATATATTGCTAATATGCCCGTCCTGTCATTGGATCAAAATGACTCCGTCGTGCATCTTTACGATCGGTTAAAGAAACATTCGAACGCAAAAATATAAAGCACGTGAGCTACGAAAGGTGTGTCTTTTTATTATTTCCTATGTCGGGCAGTTTTTATCGGGCACCTGCTCTCTGGCTCCGCCACCTATTTGCAAAGATTTGGAGCGTGTGGGTGATGATTTGAAAACAGAACAAGCATCTTCGCACATATTCATGAGCAGAAAGAATAAAGTAGTACTTATTTATTGCAAATCTGACTATATTACGTGGCTTTCAATTTATTTTTATCGTCTGCATGCACAAGGAGTTACTTATCCAGTGTTACTGCGTAGTTCTTGCCGTCTCTCTTGGTTTTCCACATGTCCTTCGTTCGTTGGGCACGCATATCCCCCATGCTGGAAAGCGTCGACGCCGTGTTCGCACTAACAGTGTCCGACAGTGCACATAAATACATGTACGAAGCGGTTTTAACACCGTTTTTCATGCCACGAATTTCAAATAAAAATGCTGTAACTGACCAATTATTTCGTCTGCGTGACTGAGAAATGTTCCAATGCGCCTAGTACGTACAAATTATTCGTGATATTTGCTCTTATAATCGAGCGCAGAGAGAAAATGCACTCTCTTTTTCCCATACAAATGTGTTACCGGAAGTCAATTTCTGACTGCTTGCTGTCTGCTTCAAAATGCAACAGCACACTAGCGCCACCTGAACCTCTAGCGTTTATTGTAATAACTCTATGACCTAGTGCAACTATACAAGCTATGCTTCAGAGTAACAAGACTTGGCCATATTGTGTCTTAAAATCATGGTTGCCAGTTATTTGAAGCTCTATCTGAAATCACAGGAAACGCCTTTCCGCCCTCCACAAATGTTCAAACAGTCCGCGACAAAGCAACGCAATATTACATGACCTTCCTAACACCGAATTTAATGCTGTGGAAGTCGCACTTTTGAATCATGACGATCGGCAGTTGCGTCTGCTCTGCATGCGAACCAAAATGGCGGCGCCCACAACAATGTCGGGGAGCGGAGTGCCGATACTCCAAGCGCAGCTCATTTAGTGGCTCTGTAGTCTCACCTAAAGCCCCTTGATAAAGTCAACGCTTCTTGTTTCTGACAAGTGTCGACAATCCTTTTTTTTTTTTTTCGGACGCTCCCAAGGGTCGCTCATTTTAGTGCTGCGCCGGCATTTGCTACCAAAGGCGACGCTACTTTCAAGACAAAAACAAACAGTCTCACCGAGTGCCGCCCCCGCCAGCGCGAGTGCCAGCTCAGGAAGCGGTACGACATTGCTGTTACCATTAACTACGTGGCTCGCAGACCTTGCCGAAATTTGTCTTGACCTCCTGTGTCATCATATAACTGCCATTGAACACTGTAGTACGATGGGAATATGCGAATTGTGGTTCTAATTAATTATCCTTGGGCTGTTCTCGTTCTTCACGATGAATATGCATTCGAGAGGACGTTGGATGTATGCAGCAGTAGTGCAATGGCGCATTGCTCGTCAATTCGTATACAATTACTAGCGAAAATAAACAAGGAACTCGCGTCGAATTCCAGGCGTCGCGGACGAGCACTGCTGTGTGTGATACGCGTGCCTTATGTTTATTAATATCTTATATTGATTTCTTTCGTACATTCTGGGTTGTAAAATGTTTTGTACTCACTTGCACTGTGCATGCTAGGAGTGTGAAATGGAAACCTGTAAACTTGCCCAAGCTGGCGTCTTTTTCGATAGCATTTTATCTTGAATTCTAAAAAGAAAAATGTTTCGTTTATATTTTGCTTTATACGATTCAGAATGAAGTGCCGATTTACGCACACTAAAAGGGTGCAAATCAGTCTGCCCTTGGGCTAACCTAAGGGTGTCACAGCAACACCCTTAGGAAGCAGGTAAACACACTAGTACTAATAGTATAATGGTGATCTGAGCAACGTTTTAGGAATATTTGTTTACGAGTGACAAGTTTACAGCAACAATTGCACCACATGAAACTCTCAAGCAGAGAGAAGGCAGATGCAGGCGCGATGAATGACGCACGAGAAAGAAACCACGACCCCGTTGACTATTCGAAGGAGACCGTCTCGAAGCTCACAAGTATGCTGCTTTATTGTCGTCAATATTTCCCGTAATGCACAATATATGTAAGTTCAAGAAATGTATCTCCAAGAAAGCGTTCATTGGTACAAGTGATAATTATTCGACATTGTCGCTAAAACACCTCTGCTAAAGCTGCTTGAAGCGGGTGTGGCGAACACCCTCCTAAAACGGTGTTCGCCTCACTTAAACACATTCTTGCATCCTTCATCATCATCATCATAATAATAATAACACATTTTTATTGCACAGAGAGTGTTCCTTAATGCATTAGTATGGTGGAAAGTTGGGCGAGCTGGTCGAATATGGCTGCGAGTGGACACCGCTAAAAAACCTTTTTCACTATTAGAAAACGGCGTATTCATCAGAACAAGAGTGCTAAAACAGGTTGCCATGGGTCTGGAATGCTCTTTTTATACGCTGAGGAATCTAGAATTCCTTATTGTGCAGAAACGACGATAAATACATCCGCCCGAGTCCTGATGTTTCGCTGTACCGAAGAGAGAAGGGGAGATGCTATTAGGGATAAGCGAGGGAGGGCAAAGAGGACAGCATAAGTGAGGGAGCACGGGAAAGAGGGAAAAAATCACGATTGAGGGGCACGTTAAAGGGAAGAAATAACCAAGTTTATATTAGAAAGGAAAATAAAGATGCTAATGGTCGCTCCGCAGCAGGTGGTCGACCGAGTGTCGGGGGAGAAGGAGACGGGAAGAAGAGGAAAACGTCGGCAGGAAGAGGTCAAGACAGGAAAGTGATAGGGGGAGGGGTCCTCTTGACGGAAGCAGATGCCAATGTCCGCAACTGTTTCTAAACCCCGCCTGCCTTCCACGTGCATGCATCATGGCGTGACCAGGTGCGTCCTCCCTCGCTTACGTGACCGGACAGCCTCCCAGGAATCGTCCAATTACCAGGAGAACGTGGAAAAGGGCCGAAGAAAGTCGGCACTAGAGACCTAAATTCCCACGAGGGCAGCCAGCAGCCGGGAGATCACGATCTCGGACGTTTCGGGACCGCCCCCAATCGGCCGCCGGTCGCGCAATTTCCCTCATTGGGACGCTCAAAAACGGCCTTGAGAGCGGAAAGCGATGTATAACAGCAAAAATTCGCCACTTCTGACCAATTTACCCAGAAAGAAGAATAAAACAACCCCCGCGATCGGGTGAGGATGATTACCGACCGGAACAAAAATTGGACACCATGCGCTGTTTTTTTTTTTTTTTTTTCAGTATCTAGTGCAGTAGGTTTAAAAATGCGGCGCACCGATGCCTCTTCCAAGTTCTGTATAACCATCACGGCAAAGCCAAAGTTGTCGAACGCGTAAGGTCGTCCGTCACTTTCGGGGCCCGGCAGCCATATGTCGGTGTAGTTAATGCAGCAGTCGCCACGATATATAAACGTTGAGCGTCAACGCTTAGACTTACTGCTTTCAGGACTGGCCAGACATTTCATCAGCAAAGGGACTTCGCCCTAAATCTTTATTCCTTGTGAGCGAAGGTATTAACAGGTACCAGGGGGGTTATGTTCGACAAATGTTTCGTTTCGCCTAAAAAGAAACGGAAGTGACAAAAGTGACGATATCGCGTCTGATTGGTTAGAGGCTCAAATGACGAAAGTTCCCTTTTTCCTCATTTGAGCCTCTAGCCAATCAGACGCGATATCGTCACTTCCGTCACTTCTGTTGCTTTTTAGGCGAAACGAAACATTTGTCGAACATAGCCCCCCTGTTTGTCTTCCTTTCCTGTTCCTACGAATATCCGGACAATTGCGGGCAAACTACGAAAGTTCACTTTTAACGGACCCCAAGCAAACAAAAACAGACCTGAAAGCAGTGCTAAACTGGGGGAAAGGGTGTTGTTGGTAGCGTGACACAACTTTCAGAGCGAGGCCTTTGTCCTGAGTGCGACCTCCACTTAATGCAAGACTGCGTTATTGTTACGTCAGATGCCAGTTGAATCCGTGGTGCCTCTTCCAGGTAGCAAAATGCAGGCTTTAGAAAATGGAGCAATCGAATTTGTTTTGCCTTTGATTGTGGCGATTCAGTTGTCTCGTTTGGATCCGAGTCGCCTAGCCCTCGCGCTGCCTGAAGGCCGAATTTGAAACTTTTTAGCCGCCTGACTCCCGACCTTAGCACTGCAGAGAACACTTGAGATGAAGTGTAAGTAAAGAGGAAACGTCATTCCAAACTTTCCGTTCCAGTTCCATATGAACGGAAAATCTGACGGTATCGTTCCTTGGTTTCTTGCAATAAAAGCGCGAGGAATGGAGTTTCATCGAACGCTGTTTTGAGGGCGCTCAAGAAAGCTCTTCGTTGATAGTTCTTGACGAGGTATGTGAGAGAAGTTTCACAATTTGTTTTTCCAAAATAAATTACAACATTTTTAAAATACCTGCTCTCTCTCAAGGTATATATTTCTAGCTTTAATTGTGTCGTTTTTAGTATGTGCCGTTTTACCTTATGTAAATTAACGCACAAAAAATGTGTCATTCAGAAGAATTTGAAAGTTTCTTCATTAAACAATTAAATTTAGTTGCGTCACCATCAATCTTACAAACTCCTCTTGAACCCCCAAAGAATCTCGGTGGCGCCCTCTTATTGTTTTTATTCGTGACGTCATGACCAAGATAGGCCTAGTCGTTAGGTCACGCGTTGTAGTCCTGGCTACATCAGCTGCGAAAGACAAGTTCGATGATGTGTGTAAATGTCACAATGGAAGCTTGCAGTCATCGCATGTTCAACCGCAATACTTTCAGACCGGTGTGTCCGACATTGTCCTATTTTCGTCGATTAAAGTAGAAGAAGTCATACAAAACCCGTCATAGTGAAAAAAAAAAAAAAACAGTGAGTGCGCAGGCGAGCTGGTGGATGTTGATCATGATGTAGAAAACCCGAGACTGTGGTAAAAGCAGGGAAACTTGGTCGTAGAAGAAAGACAGCGGAAAAGAACGTCTCAAACTCAGCTATTGCGTTTATTTCCTCAATGTCTTATATACCCACAACCCAACCACCGACCACCGACGTCACAAGGTCAACCTTTGTTATCTATACAATCCTACCCACACTGGTCTTCACCTCAACCGTAAACGGTTGAGGTTGAGTTTGGGATTAAGGTCACCGTTTACGGTTGAGGTGAAGACCAGTGTGGGTAGGATTGTATAGATAACAAAGGTTGACCTTGTGACGTCGGTGGTCGGTGGTTGGGTTGTGGGTATATAAGACATTGAGGAAATAAACGCAGTAGCTGAGTTCGAGACGTTCTTTTCCCCTGTCTTTCTTCTTCGAGCAAGTTTCCCTGCTTTTACCACAGTCTCGGGTTTTCTACATCATGATCGTCATAGTGAGTTCTTGACCAATCATGGAAGGCCAACCGCAGTGACGCGGGCGATAATAAGGTCGTTTACGCATTGCGTTATGAAACACCGCACCACGCACTGAGGCTCCAATGCATGTGCCACAGAAGCTCACGCTAGAAATATGAACAGGCGTTGCAGTTGTGTCTCTTATCAATACTTCGTGGTGTAAGTAAAAAACGCATTTTAGCAGTCATACTATGCTGTCATCTCTGCACTGAAGATACAAGTCTACACTCTGTACTCGTTTTCACCTCAAGAAAAAAGAAAGAGAAAACTTTCAGCCTTTCCACCCTGGTGAAGAAGGAAGACCAGCGAAGCTGTACTATGGTGGGAATGAAGTAATGGCCGGCCGCAAGTCGGTAAGCCAGTGACAACAGTCCGGACAGCTACCGCCGTCGAGTTGTGTCGACATTTATTTGCTGGCGGACACGATCCTGGGGAAACTAACCCTTAAAGGGGCCCACCAACAATTTTTTGACTGGTTTGAAGTTCGCGCTGATACGGAGCTCCATGAAAGCAGGAACACCGAGGAAAAAAAATATTACAGAAATTCGCAATATTTTGTGAGTTATTAGCAAATTAAATATTGCAGAAAACAACTTTAAATAAGCAAAACATTACGCTTCATGACGTAAAATGAAACAGTTCAGCGATTGGAGCAAAGCGGTTGGCCAATTGGACGCGAGTTTGGTTGATAGCCCGTCGGCCCGGTCGGCCATTAGGCCTCGCTGCAACCATCGTAGCTTTGGAATCGGGTTCCCATCATCGATGAATTTACCGGGCTTATCGGATTTTGAGCGCCAAATTCTTAAAAAGGAGTGCGGAGCTGGGCGTCGCGCCGTACGAGGACACACCACGCAAGCGCCGCGACGCGTCTCTGCCTCAGTCCGCTTCGACAGCCGCAGAAGGCTCGTCTCCCGCAACTCCGTTTCCCCCACTCACCCCACTTTTCTCCCCTCACCCTACCCCCAGAGTCAGTGACAAATGCACCTAGTGTGCGTACACGATTAACTCTATTCCCCCCCCCCTCCCCCCAATTTCACTTCAACAACACACACACACGCCGCAACTCCGCCAACTCCGCCACCGGAGCCATCTCGGCGAGTAGGAGGTACTCCGCCGCTTGGAGGCGCGAATGAGCGACGAGGCGTTGTTTTCGCCCTTTTTGAACTTTAATTTGCAACTTTATTAGCTCTATAAAAACGACTTGTTAGAGAAATAATGACGGTTAACGTGTGATATACTTTATTCCGCTTCAAAATTTCTGGGACGGCTCTCGCCAGTCACGAAACCCAGTGAATGGGCGCGTTAAGTTAGTGAGCTCCAGACTCCGGACATCTGCGCTCGAGCGCGCGGGTTCGGAGCGTAGCTTAACGGCGCACTTTGGTACCGAGGCGCCATCTGACGCCTATGCCTATTTTTTTAACGTTTCCGGTTCCGGCTTTCCGGCGCGCGCTTAAACATGGCTCCCGTCTCGTCGAAAAAGTATTTGTTCGGCGACGAGTTATATGAAATAAGTTCTTGGAGACGGCGGAAACAGCAAGAGCTTGTATTTGTGCTGCACGCTGTTGGTGCGGCGATTAAAAGTACGCCGAACGCCTTCTGAATTCCCAAAAGCTTGACGGCTGAATGGCCAAATTCATTGGCTCGCCTGATCCTGTAATTGCGGTTTAGGTACATGAAGAACTTCGACAAGCATCTGAAGGATGTATGCATATTTTTCTACATCAGCACCATGCTTTTTTTTATTTTCCACGATGACGTAACGATTGCACGAGCTGCCAAGCGATCGCCGTCTAATGGTGAATTCCGCTCGCAGATCTCGAGCGCTCCAAAAACGCTCCATTTGGAGCGCGCATATTCCGCTCGCAGATCTGGCTCGAGCTGGTCATCTTCCTCTCGTAGATCTCTGGCAACGCCCGCTCCACGGAGCGCCTCAAACTCCGCCGAACTTGCACTGCGGGATTTCACAGATCTCTCCGGAAGTGACAGAGCGACCCACGTGATTTCCTTCTAAATCGGCAGCGCGCATGCGCGGCGAGGTCGGCGGGCCGGACGGATCGTCGAGTTGGATCTGTTCGGGTGCATCGGTTGTTTACGTGGGATTCTGACGGCTCGAACGCTTCTACCTCGCGTAGATCAGGGATACAAAGCCGGGACTGCGGAGCGTGGTAAATCGAAAGCGCTGACATCTGTGATCGTGAGAGGAAGAACGACAGGAAAGCCGGAGGCAGACGCAAGGTTAGGCCTGCTCATTCCGCAGCCAATGATTGTTTACCTTTTTACACGGCGTTCCGCCGGCGTTTTCCCGTGCAATAAAGCAAGAAGAGATTAGGCAACGACCGTGCCAGTGATGGTTTGTTACCTCTGTGTTTATTAAAGTCGTACCAGAAATCTGAACTCCACCGCTGGCAATCGCTGTCCGTGCCCCGCCGCTCCGACGCGGCCGAAAGGTATGTGACGGTGCCGAACGCGGACGTCTTCGTTATTTGCGACATGAGCGCCGTGGTTCGTATAATTTCGCCCGGCCTGTGTCGCGAGTTATTTCTGCGTCGGAAAGATCAGTCGGCTCAGGCGTTGGTGGGCTGTGGGTGGGCTTGTCAAGTTCGAGCAGCGGCCATTTTGAATGGCGGAGGGGGAGGCGATGGGGAGGGGTGTGGGGTGTGGGGGAGGTCGCTCCAAAAAGGCGAGTTTATCTTCGCCTCGTCGATTCGGAGCGGGTCCCACGGAGCGGAATTTTGCCTCCCTCGCGGATTTTAGAAAGCGCTCCGGATCTACGAGTGGAATTCACCATAAGTATCCACGCATCCAAGCAGGCGCGACTTGCGCGTCCGGGGGAGTCTCTAAAGGCTTCGGCGCAAGCTCGAACGACGCCGAGAGCTCCGAGCAGTGCATGGTAGTGCAGAACGAGCAGCTCATACCCACGACCGGCCTACCTCGGTGCCGTTCCTGGCTGCGCCGGAGCCTTGCGGCCGCGGGGTTCGGTTGGTGCGGTCGCGGTCGGCGACTTTTTGCGAAGCGAGCGCGGGGGCATCCTCAGAGCGTTCGGAAGCAAACTCGCTCGCCAGGGATTGCGCACACCCGACGCCTCTGGTCCAGAGTGGCCCGGCGGCCCGGCCCGGAGCCCAAAACGATTCGGTTTTGATGTTTCTTCCGTCCCGTGGGAGACCACCGCAACGACCGCAACCACCGCGGGAAACCACAGCGAGTAACCGCGCGACAGGCCGCGAGAGCGGAAACGCCGTCATCTCACCGGAAACCGACCTGTTCGAGCTCTCGTACTACTCGTACACCATCTCCGACGACGGAGCTCGCGGAGCGCGCTCCGCCACCGTGCACCGGAAGTGAGACGATGTCGTTTAGTTTAGCTCGAGTGCACTCTGACCGCTGGAGCGCGCTCGAGCGCGTTAACTTAACGCGCCCAATGTGACGTATAGTGAAAGGGAGCGCCGTTATGCGCGCGCATTCGGCACCTCGCGGCGCCACCATCGGAGGAGGTGTTTCCGAGTTGTCAAATTAAAATATGATGCGCTAATATTTTTAAACTCTTTCGTTGTCCACTGGGTTTCCGGGACCACTAGCGTGGAGAAACCGCAAAAAAAAGTAGACGCTCAAATACTGTTGGAGGGCCCCTTTAACAGCTCCGCTGTAAAAAAAAGGAAGTTATGCGCATTGTTTATACGCCGCGCGAAGTATAGTGTTTACAAGATTTGGTTGTCGGAAAAATAATTTATGCTTTTGGCGTTTTAAACGAGCGCGTCTTGGATAAGGTAACATATCTGTAGTTAAATATACACCTACATGTATCTTATTTCTCCACATAAAGAGATACATTAGTAATAATCCGCGAGGAGCCGGACTTTTTTTTTTTTTTTACTCCGGTTCTTGAGGTGAAAAGAAGTCTAAAATTGTTTATAGCCTTAAAGGAATAAAAAAAGTGTATTCCAGTGATTTACATATATTGTTACACCCTTTGAGCATTATTATTTCGAGTAATGCACCCTTTTGATTACTTAAATAAAGGTGCCGTTGCGTGGAACTGTTTGAGAAGTGTAGAAAGGGTGTAAGGAAAGAACGTCTCTGTGCTGTGCGGGCTGCGACCACCTGCTTCAAAAAGCTTTAGTGGAGGTTCTTTTATTTCAAACAACCTCCACAACCAACTAGATCGAATAATTATTGGATGTACCAACTCCGTTTACTTGAAGACGCACTCCTTAAACTTTCATATATTATGCTTTATGGGAAATACCTGCGAGTTAGTATATTTCAGTTTTCTAGTATAAGGCGGTAAAGTAGTCGATAGGGTCGTGATCCCAGTCTCATGCGTGCTGGCTGTATTTCGTCTGTTGTTGCTGCTTCTGTACACGTGATGATATATTGTGTGTACCGTAGATTTCTGGCTTCCTGTATGTAGAATATTGAAAAGAGGGGGGGGGGGGGGGGCGCTGTGTTGCTGGGGTGTGTGTAAATGACTGTTCGTGACGCGTGGTGACGACATCGTGACCTTGGAGCCTGGAACGCGTCTTCGAATGGGTTGTTTACCGCGTTATAAAAAGTAGTTTCTCGATTTTCGCCTGATGACATGGCAGCTGGAGAGCAACCTGGCAGGTTCTGCCAGGTTTCTCTCCAGCTTGGCAGTCCACCGCCAGGATCGCGACATCCGACATGGCACACCAACTTTGGGACCACTCTTGATGTATGGGAGGGATAGGACAGACGCCTTCCGGGCGCCTTAATTGTAACGTTGGTGGTACGCTCTTTTCGCTGGAGGATCCTGCTGCTGGCGGCCCCGTTAAACAAGCGAGGACGGGCGACGACGCAACGGGGCTCGGAATATTCCGCACTGGCCCTCGAAAGTTTCCGGAATTGTTGCGTCAGAGAGGCAGCGTGGGCGCCGCTTCGTGAAAACCGGGGGACCGAGTTTCAGAAGATGACGTACCTTGGTAGCGCTCGAGTGCGTCATTCGGGCCATTCTGAGTTGGTTCAGTGTATCGATTCACCTCCCTTCCTGGATGGCCCCGTTTCGAGCGAAAAGTAAAGTTTGGCTTCACGTGCTTGCCCATGTGGCCTCGCGGGAAACACCACTCGATGCCAGTAGGTCAGTGTCTCTCCCGTGGGCTTTCTCCAGCCCAGGGAGAAAACACGTCGAAAGTTGCGTGCCTCCAGACACATCCGCCCGGCCGCGACGTGATGTCATTGAGAGTAATCAGAACGTAACACCTGAGACTGTTGCGCAGAAAAACCAAAACAAACAAACACGAAACTTTCAAATCGAAGGAAAAAAAAAACAACAGTAGGAGAACGTCTTAAACTCAACTCTTATTAATTATGATTTATAATCACCAGCTCGCCTGCACACACGCTGTTTGTTTCGTCACTGAGACCATTTTTTTAAACCCCAACGTAGCACTAGATTTTTTTTTTTTTTGGAAAGGCGTGTTTGCAAGGCGAGCTCAGAGTTGTGGCGAGTGGGCAAACACATTGAGGGCCTTTAGTGCTTTGCAGCCAATTTTAGCCCCGGTGTTTATTTACAGTAGTGTACGACGAAATCGCTTTATTAAGCTTCAAACAATGTCTTAGTTAAATGAGTGCGGTCACCCGTTTACTTCACTGAGGGTAGGTGTACCGAGTGCTCTGCAGTCTGGAAAGGGGGGAGGGGCACTGCGTGCCGCCGCTTCAAGGCGAAAGAAGTGTCGCCGCGATCGGGGTCCATGCAGGTTCACTCCCGCTCATAGTGGCACGACGAGCATTTCCTCGGTACTTGTCAGTTACAATCGCCGGTGCTCTTTCGTTAATAAATGATGATTAGTACGACCACCGCCTGTTTCGTGCCTCAACCTCACTACAGGTGTGGCTACAAATCCCCGAGGCAAGAACTAAGTGTCATTATTTTCTGTGGCCAAAGGTCCTGATCTTTCTCGGAATTAGGAGATCGCGCAAGGGAGCGTTCGCAGGAGACTGTTCTTGCAAATCTGCTTACCTTTCAATGGAGCTCTCTGCTAAAAGAAAGAGTCGAAATTTTACGGGCGATTCCCCGTTTAAACACGCCAGTGCTGTCGACGTATCTCAGCATACGGGTACGTCATCACCATCCTCTTCATTTGAATGCTACTCCGCTTTTCTGGAAACTGAAGCATAATCTTACGGAAAGGCAGAGAACACATTGGTCGCGATTTTGAAATAGTGCGCCTTGTCAAATACTTTCTGGACATTGCACTTTGTGCCAGAATCGGAAACAACTATTGCCTTTTCACTCTGTGTAAAATATGGCCAGAATGCTACCTTCAACAAAGTCGTCGTATTCGAAGTGTGCAGCTTTACTATATCCACGCCACTATTTCCCAAGCAACTCTCGTTTCGCAGTCTACATCGCACACCGGTGCCGAGGCCAACCAAATCCTCAGAAAAGCTGATATGTGGAGCTACTGCAAGGGTGTTCAGGAATAGCAACGACACCAACTGCCCCTGACCAAGGTAACCCACAAAACACATAGCAGTAGCTAATTCAACTCGAAATGTGCTGGCGTCACTCCATCAATGCTTATGTCTTGTGTGCAGTGCCGCTGAAGAAAGCTGGTTCTTAAAGGAGCCATGAAACGATTTTTCTACTTTCGCTAAAGACTACTTAGAATCACTCCATAACGTTAATAACTGAATAAACTTGCCTTAGTTTTTCTTTCTTTGCAATGGCAGTCGCAAAAATATTCGAGAAATATGAACATCGTTCATCCCTTCAACTCAGAACCAGAACAAGCTGCCACGTGGCCTGGTGCCTATCCTATGTCGCCAAGGCTAATCATAGCCTCGCGCTGGGGTTGGCAAAGTAGAAAACGCGTGCTGAGCTCCAGACATTGTTAGAGTTCGGCTATTCTCATCACCGCAGTGGTTGGACACGAGCCACTACCCGAATGTCCGCCGAGGCATTGATTGTTACGAGCCAAAGTCGAGTGCTCACGCAGTTCTCGTGTCCAGTGCAGTCCATGAGCCGCGCTCAACTGTCGTCAGGCGGGTGGTTTCGATTCCACAATTACGTTATCAAGAGGCAAGACTGAAATAAATAGTCCCTTTTATCCTCGCAATTACACTGCGGCAAAAAAGCTCCTGAATTAGTGGCGTTCTGTGCGAGTATTCTTGGGCGCGACTAGGACCAGTACGCCTCTGCAAAGTCATGAACATTCTGACCCGATATCGTTTCATGACCCCCTTAACCACTCACATATCAACGAAAGCAGATCAGTCGATTGAACACTGCAAGTCGATCGTACAAGATAAAGCAATGCAGCAAGCCTGAAAGGACGTCAACAAAAGCTGACAAAGCTTGAAGCTCAAGTAACGATGATGAGTGCGAAGATCTCAGAAGTTTATTTACAATGAAACCCAAAATCAAGTGTCTATCACTCGAACAGCAGCTGCAGATAATGGTGCAACAAAATGGTGAGTTGGGCCAGTTGGTTCATTATGAGAAAAGACAAGCGCCGAAAGACTAGGACAAAGTAGGGAAACGACGACACAAGGCGCACTCGCAACTGAAGTTTTTTTGTTTTTTTTTTCTGGAAAAAACAGTCTTATATACACTTTCAAACACACCCCATGTCACTTTCCACGTGCCCACTCTTTATCTAAGAATAAACGCTCTTTGTCTGTCAGAGTCACAGAAGGTTCACTTTTTCAATCGATGTTGAAGATCTCTTTTATTCTGTTCCGCATACCGTTCTTTTTAACGCGGTTAGAAGTTGCATTGAGAGCAGCGGTGAAACAGCCTTTCGTAGCACTTGCGGGATAAGTGTAGAAGGTTTCGTTGAACTTTTATCTTTCTATCTTGACCACACCTATGTCACCTTTCGTGGAGAGGTGTTTTTGCAAAAGCAGGGTATCTGCATTGGTTCGCGGGTTGCGCCTATTCTGTGCGACATTTTTCTAGCACACTGCGACCAGGCTATTCTTGAGAGGCTCGGAGGTGATAGCCTTTTTAAAATATACAGGTATGTCGACGATTACCTGGTCATCGCCCTCCCAGGGAACAAGCTCACGGATAAGAAGGTGGCTGACGTGATCGGCACGTTCACGTCCTGCTCTCATGGGTTAAAATTCACCCATGAGAGGACCACGGAGGGCTCGTTGCAATTTTTGGATTTAAAACTAAAATTCTTAGATGACCATGTGTGCTGGGCTTATGAGCCTCGCTCCAAGAAAGGTGTACTCCCTTTTAATTCTGTTCACTCCAAGTTAGTTAATAGAGGTATTGCCTCTTCGTGCCTCGGAGCCGCTCTGAAAAAATCCTGTCCTGAGGAAATGGGAAGGAGCTTCCTTCTACAGGTAGATCGGCTCGCAAGTGCGGGTTTTCCGCTCAGATCGATTGTTGAAGCTGCAGAGGGCCTTAAAAAGAAATTTATGGGCGCGGAAAGAAACGTTCATGAACGCCAAAAAACAAGAACCGCTGTAATCCCTTCATTCACGCGGTATCTCATAACTTGAAAAAGGTAGCGGAACGTTACGACGTCCCTGTCGTCTTCTCAGCCCCTAAAAAACTCTCTGCGTTATGCAGAAAAATCAATGATCCTGAGGGGGAGAGTGACGAGTGTAAGAAAAAGCACCAGAATAAGTTCGTGGAATGTCGGACCGGTGTTGTGTACGACATTCCGCTTTCCTGCGGTGGGTCTTACGTAGGCCAAACAGGGCGTTGTGTAAATGATCGCGCGAGAGAGCACGCCGCTTCCTTAAAACAGTCACCTTCTGGGCACCTGGCTGTGCATTGTAACCGATGTGAGTGCACACCGGTTTTCAATGACATGGCAATCCTGGGGCGATACAGCAAAAAGATTACCAGGGAAATTCATGAGGCGTATGCAATAAAGAAGGGTGCAGATAAGTGCATAAGTGAACCTTCCGTGACTCTGACAGACAAAGAGCGTTTATTCTTAGATAAAGAGTGGGCACGTGGAAAGTGACGTGGGGTGTGTTTGAAAGTGTATATAAGACTGTTTTTTCCAGAAAAAAACAAACAAAAAAACTTCAGTTGCGAGTGCGCCTTGTGTCGTCGTTTCCCTACTTTGTCCTAGTCTTTCGGCGCTTGTCTTTTCTCAGATAATAATGCGGTTTGCTTCTCCAAAAGGAAAAAAAAAGAAAAGATTTAAGGGGTTTGGAGTACCAAACTGATTGGGTTCTTGAATGCTTGACCGTACGATTGAAGAGTGCGAGACAAGGAAAGAATCGCCATATATACGGCATGTGTTGTGAACCAATTTAGAGGAAGTTTTCACCCTGTTTTGCTTTCGCAATAAATTGCGTAGTTAACATTGCTGATGATTTTTTTGACTTCAGAAAAATACTGTCAACAAGCTCGAATAGTTGAGTGGTTAAAATTAGTTGAATTCCATAGTTATTTTTTCGTATTACTGGACAGGTAAAGGTTCACCTTACCCGCTTAAAACCCTCAGAAAAATTGATTAATAAGGCGCCTCAATTGGACTATAGCCTATATGTTATCGATTAATGTTTCTGCAGATCATCAGAACTGGGACGCGATTCTGCCCTTCATCGTCTTCGCTTATAACTTTTCTCGCCAGGACACTACACGATAATGGCCTTTTTCCCTAGTTTTCGGCAAAGACCAGCCCCGATGCTGAAGTTTCTACTTCCGCTCCTTCCTTTCATTTTCTTTAGCGGTAGCCTAGCTGCATATCGTCCAGCATCTTCCAACGTATCTAACTCAAGCAGTTACTTTTTCTCTGGCTGTTATTGGCGAAAGCTTCAATCGGTGCAAAGCTCTAAATTCATGTAAATCAAACTGCGCTCCCAGTATAATTTGACAGGCGTTGCAAAGAGCTAAACTTGGTTTGATATAGATTAGACCTCAGTTGTGCACAGGTGGTGGCCGGTAAACGAGGACTTTCCGAGCTTAACACAAAAACTGCATCTCGGTAATATTTTTCTTAAAACGACGTTCTCGAACCTGTATTCGTCGAGTTACTTCGCAATAAACAACACATTCATCTCAAGTACAAAACAATAAAAAATAACAATGTGTGGCTGCGATTAAGTGTTTGCGTCGCCAATGTTTTTTCAATCAACGTCCAAAACGTTGTATCTTTTTTTTTTTTGTTGCTGCAGTTTGAGAATAAGGTTTTAGCTAAGGTGAGAAACCTAAGCAAGCCATTTAGTCTAGTGGCGTTCGATAAAACCGACAGCGAATGCTGGTCTAGCTGTGTCGAGAAGAAACAGACACGCCGTCCTTGTCTGTTGCGTTTTCCGTTCTGCATGCCCGCGTTCTAAATCTTCAAGAATATTTGACAAACACACTCTCCCGCTTAGTTTCAGATAGATTGTTATTTACAATGCTCGTTTACCGGGTCCAGATAAAGTGTGTAGACATCGCTGCCACGCATTGTTTTCTGGATGTCCTAAAGTCAGGTTTGTGGGGTTTACGTGCCACACCAACGGCGGGCATTTGGCACGCCCCAGCGGAGCACTGAGGAATAATTTCGACCCCCTGGGGATCTTTTGACGTGCAGCCAAAGGCTCGGTGACACGGCGCCTTTCCCTCAATAGGCCTTCGTCTAATTGCGGACACCTCGGCCGGGATTCGAACCCGCCTCCTGGGGATCCGTAGGCCGGCGCTTTGTCTTGGAGCCACCAAAGCGGCTTTCTGGCTGTCCTAATAATTTTTTTTCCTTGTATGTAATTTAAATAAGGGGCTCAAAATACAAATTCAGAAACAAATATAGTAAAGGTTAATGAAGGGATAAGGGCTCAGTTCAACAACTGTAAATAAGTTTGTGCGGTGCGAGGATCCCGCATGTTTCTTCACGACGTCGACGGTTTCAAAAACGTCGTCTAATGTGACCTTGCTATAGGGAGTATTCACTGGCGGCCATAGCCGTGTGCGTGACTGCTGAGCGCGTGCTGACGGCGAGCTTCCACAGTTCTTTTGCAACGTGCATTCCACACCAACAAGATTGCCGGTCTTAGGAGCCTATTAGTGTGAGCTCGTTCCGAGCATGCGCTCTAAACAGTTACCTCAAATATGGCGTCTAGTGAATACCCCCTATTGTATGTATCCTCTTCCTTCAGGAGACGACTGCAGTGACGTGATCGCTGCGCCATTTGGGCCAAACTTCGCCAAAGGGCTTACCCTGATACATGCTGTTACATTTTAGCAATGTAGGATAAATGTGTACCAACATTGTGGGAAAATTTAATTTCACTTTAGTAATACTGAAAATAAATTGCTCCGGACCCGCTATCCGGCCAGATCGTTACGATATGCTTGTAGGTTTTCAAAACTTTCGACGATCGCCTCAATTAACGTACCATTCGATTCGATTTTGCGTCAAATACTCAGTACTCGGAAGTTACGCAATAATTTTCATGTTCGTGATCTGGCAGGCGCCGCTTCTTACGTAGACTTGTGTATTTCAGTGGATCGACAACTGCGGAGTATATAGTCATCGCGATTTTGCGTGTCTTGCTTCGCCGCTTCCCACCCGCGTGCTAAGGGGAAAGCACTTCTCCAGAGCGAGACGCGGCGCAATTTCTGAATAAAACTTCGACTTGCACGTATGTATATGATAGATTGCGCTATCCGGGGACATCTTTTTCCTATTCGAGATTTAGCAAGGATACTTCAGTATTGCAACATGGACTCTTCTGTGGGCTTATTTTTATGTTTTGTTTTTACCTGAATTAAGAGTTGCAAAAGGGAGAGTGCATCTGAGGATTCCCAAATATAAGAGAATTGCAGTTTTATTACAACCTATACCCTCCGGGCAGTCAAGTTTGGTGTGACACGTTGCGCCATCTAGCTCAAAATATTTGCAACACTGAGAAGGCCCTTTCGCCAGCCGGCTTGCTCGTGGGGCTATTCACGCATCAATTTGAAGGTGTTGATTCGTGCGTTCTTGGTCTTCCATTCTTAACATTGCTATCGGATGTCGTAGAAGAGCAAACGCCGAAGCTGTAGGCACTGTTGCGTACCGCACTGTCGCAACCCTAGAATCCTAGGAGACGTGAAACTCCGCAGGTTTCCGTCGAAGCCACAGAAAATACAACGCCGTCGGATATGAATAAATGTCAAAAAGCGTGTAAAATAAGCATTCCGTTCACATTGCCTGACTTGAGATGCAATTCTAAATGCGCTATTTGACTCCATATTTGGAATTAATGCGCTAGAAGCCCGGCGTTGTCTTTGGATTCGATGCGATCACTCTAGAATCAGACCAGTCCTTTGACACTTTCATTGCTCTCTGCTCCGCGGACACGTCTTGATTGAACGACGTTCTGTGCACATTTGATCGTAGTTACCGAAAACCGAAGTGAGCGTTTTCTCCGCTTCGCCGATTGCTGAACGAACTGTCGTTTGCGCCTTTAGCAAGCATGATCGCGTAGCTGCCCAAGATGGTTGCTCTATTTCGACCCGTGTCTAAGCGGTCCTAACTTCGTCCCTGCTGCGAGAAAAGTCTATCCAAGAAATAATAAAAAAAAATGTACTTACCCCAAGAGAAAGGGTTATCCATGCGGCTTTTATTTCTGATCTATGTAAACGTGAACAGCACATTCAATCGACGAGAACGAGAGAATCGGCTTCCGCCGAGCAACTGCGTACGACGCCGTCCAAACTACATCCAGCTTGAACGAAAAACACATTTCTCGGACACCACAATCGTCTTCAACACGGCTACGAGGGAACTGGAAACAAACTGATCACCAAAATGAGGTCAGCTATTCATGCGGGAAGAGTTCACTTGGAAAAAAAAAAAAAAGGGTGGGTAAGAATGAGAGGGAGGAGGGGGGTGCGTTTTTAGTTCCGCTTTTGAAGTGCGCTTTTGTAGAGGAGGGAAGCTGGACAAAGTCTTCGCTTTTGTTATCTTCAAGCGCGCGCAAACAACCTAAAAAAAAACAAAAACTGTCATTGTTTGTTTGCTTTCACTTATATTTGACCGTAATATTAGCTCCCATTTCGGGTTGTCTTTACCTATCGAGGAAGGCACCCACTAAAACTCCCTAATGCTAAAATGACACAACCACACACGGATGCACATTTATATATTTAACGTTTGATAATTCTTAAAATAGTCGGTAGTGTAACGCGCGACAACACAACGCTCGGAGTTCCTAATAACGTAATTTCGCAAGGGTATGCCGGCGGCGCTGCCGATTTTAGCCGTCCCAGTCTAGCCTCATTTGGCCACGGTGGCGCTGATGAACAACCGACGGTGGCGCTCTCTGGGACCCTGCCCAGAGCCTATAGAACAAGTAGGAAACATAAAACTAGGTGCTCAAAAGTATTGTGTTCTAACATTATTTTATTGGAATTCCAAAATGACCATTCATGAAAGTTTTTGCTGTCTTTCATCGATCATCTTCTTGTTACAGTCTCTGGTGCTTCTACACTCAACTTAACAGTTCCGTCTGTGTTTTAAGGAATCGCTCCTGCTGTGCAATCGATGCTAACCAAAGGTTACGCATAAGTGAGAAGGCACAGTAGACATTGCCTATTAGTTGGACAGGCCAACTCATGAATCTTAATATAATATTTGCGCTGATCAGTGTTTGAAGTACTTTAAGTACATTGCACTTAAAGTACTACTTCAAGTAGGTTTAGGAAGCGTGTACTTTACTTGAAGTACATTCTCTGAGTATGTACTTGTACTTTACTTAAAGTATATTCTTGTTCTACTTTCCGAGGAAAGTAAAATTCCCGACTCCAAAGTACATTCCCCACATTTGATTTAGTGAAATTTTTATCACGATGTGAATCTTTGTCAACTCCAAAGAAATACTGGGAGGGATATTCTACTCTCACCAGAAACGCGAGCAGACGACGCATCGCACCGTTTGTTCTGGGGGCGACATTCCCGTACCTTTTTGAACTCTCGCTACTTCTCGGTCGGTCAGCGCAAGGGAGGTGGTTTAAAATATTAGGACAGCATAATTAATCATAATGTAGCATTTGAGGCTGCGGTGCGGAAAAACTAAACTTTCAAGTCGAAGAAAAAAACAACAGAGGAGAACGTCATAATGTTTTGAGGCATTCTCTTTTATCTTTTCCTTCGACTTGAGAGTTCCTTAATTTTTTCGCACCCCAATCTCAGGTGTCACATTGTGATTAACTATCACCAGCTCGCTTGCACACTCACTGTTTTTTTCATTAAGGAGAGGACACTCCTCTATGAGAGGATTGCTTGCGGAGCTACGAGGATGACGTCATGCTCACTTCTAGTAAATTTAACCCCCTTGGGTGCAACAATCCAGTGCAAGCGGCGCCAGATTCAGAAGAGGGACTTCTGAATTTGGCTCTATTCCTGAAATTAACTACTCTGTGGCCACTTGACTTTATCAAATATTCTCCGCTGTTTTTGAAAATAGGTCATGCACCACTACTTACTCCTTGGCAATGTATACCAGTTAAAAAATCACTGTATAGGGGAATGAAAGCGCATCATGAATGATTGTGGTAAAATACTTGTAGTTTACCTTGAAAGTACATTGTATTTATAGTGCTTTACTTCAAGCACATTGCACCCAGTGTACTTACTACTTTACTTAAAGTACTTCACGTCTCACATACTTTGTACTTTACTTGAAGTACCTTTTAGATGTACTTTACCCAACACTGGCGGTTATAATAATAAAAATGATATGTGCGCTTATGCTACAAAAACTCTTTTCTTGCTGCTCTAAAATGAACCTTTCACTGCTCCAAGAGCTGCTTCAAAATGACTCAAACCAATCACATCTCACAACTTACACAGCGGAACGGATCAATGCGCTGGCATTGCACCTGTCCCAGGAAGAGTGGTCCGCCTGTTCACATGTGTTTTCCGCCGGACCGGTCACATGGTTTTGTTTTCTCACCGCTACCAACATTGCGGACGTAGTTCTCGGCGCGCTAGTAGATGGCGCTGTGCATTTCGCACATCGTCTGTTCAAAGGGGAAAACCCAGAGAATGTACGCGTCCAGCCGTTCCAACTACACAAAACATGTCGGCGCCAAGGCCATTGGATTTTCACGGAGTAAGGTGCATTTCCTAAAGTAGAGTTTCTGCAGAACTCGTAGAAACTTCTCAAGTTCAAGTTCATGTTGAAGTTTTATTCGCCTCAAAGACGTTTGTTCAAACGTATTACGTGAGGGGGGTAGAAAAATAGAAACAAGTGCAAATATATAACGAAAATCAAAGAACTAACATAGGTTAAATAAAAGTAAAAAAAAGAAGAAACAAAAACTATTCGGAAATTGAAACACTGTTTATATAGGGTGGTCCAAGTCACCAGGCTCGATCTAAATTGGACCGTAAAAATCGACGCCTGCACGTAACAATCTAAACTTTTCGTCAAAGGTGTATTTGACAGGTCGGTTTCTTCTTGTAAAATTACAAAGCGTAGTTCTCTTTCTGTATAAAATAAGGCCAAGAAACTTGCCAGGGTCTACGGCGGGCAGCGACGCAGACGACGGGGGTTCAGTTGCGGGGTGTGTTTGGCGTTCATATTGATAGATGGCGCTACCTCCTTATCGCGACGGCTCGCGACCACCGCGGTTTATTAAAATGAACATAATCTTTTTGAAATGTACCTTCGGTTAAAAAATAAATGCGGACAATAAAAGCAAAACTTAAAGTAAAAAAAAACGCGTCTGCATAACAGCGGCGCTTTTGCTGCCAACGGATTTCGTCTGCGTGTCGTCTGCTTTCTTTCGCTGGTCGGCTGCACCTTCGGACGCTGCTCCCAACGCCATCTATCAATACGAACGCCAAACACACCCCGCTACTTAACCCCTGTTGTCTGCGTCGCTGCCCGCCGTAGACCCTGGCAAGTTTCTTGGCCTTATTTTTTACACAAAAGAGAACTACGCTTTGTAATTTTACAAGAAAAAACCGTCCTGTGAAATACACCTTTGACGAAAAGTTTAGATTGCTACGTTCAGGCGTCGATTCTTACGGTCCATTTTAGATCGAGCCTGGTGACTTGAACCACCCTATAGAACCGTGTACAACAAAACTGGGAGCACAGGCCGCAATTTCTAGCAAACACAAGCAGACATATCAGAGTACCAAAGCCCAAGATATTTAGCGGAATATGATTTCGTTCTGTTCAGTGAGTATGTCGTTTGGGAGAGAATTCCAATTTTTAATAGACAGCAAGATGAGAGTTGTCGTGTCTATTAGTGCGACTGAATATGGTTTCAATGTTTAAGGAATGATCATGACGCGAAAAAATGCACGAAACAGGCTTACAGTGAGTGAGCATAAACGATGACATGTTGTCATATAACTTATAAAAACGGGTAAGGCGAGCGACTGCCCGGCGAGATTCCAGAGAAGTTAGAAAGAATCTTTAGTTGGGAAACACTGGTTTTCGTGCTGTAGTTTCGATGAATGAAACGGACGGCCTTATTTTTAACTGATTCTAGTCTTTTAATTAGGTAAAGTTGATGAGGGGCCCATATAGAGCTAGCAAATGTACCTTAACCCAAAGCGGCTCTTTCCTAAGTCGGCTTAGCGCCCTAAACCGAGCTCGGGTAAGCACGGGTTTAAATTCCGGTTGCACCAACGTTAACCCGGCTTTACAGACGCGCCCCTAGCTAAACGCTGGATTTGCCTAGAAAATATAGGGACAAACAGAGCGAACTAGGGAACGCTCAGAGGGACGAATACGATTGGCGGAGAGGAATCTCGTGATGTAAACAAAAAAAAAAAACAAAAAAACAACCTGCTGTAATAGCTGTCGTCGGCGTCTGCTTTTCGCTGTATTTCTTCGGTGAGTAACGAATTGAAGGTGTCCCAATTCAATCATTTTTTTTTTCGCTTAACTTTCAAAAACAGGAGTCAACGCTTTAAATAAACACGAATGCTGTTTACATCTGTGATTGTGTGTTTAATATCGGTTGATAACAGGATATTTTGACAATGACAGTAGTTTTTGTGCTCACATTTTGAGACAAAGGAGCCATCGGGGGCCCCAAATCTCACCGAATGCGAGAAGGACGCCCTACTCGCTATATCGCTGAAGACAAAACATCATCGAGAATAAGTAGGCAGGTAAGATGACTACTAAAATCAAGTCATGCCTGAGACCGATGAAGTTCAAAACAGTGACGAACTCGCCACGGCAGCTGCGAAAATGCCCGGAAATCGTCGAACAGAAGTCGTCGAGTTGTTGTCGCCACGAATAGAAGTTGTCGTCGCCACGAATGAAAGATATAAAGCAAAATATTCCTAAAAAGCGCGATCACCAGAAAAGTTACAATTAGGGAACGATACAGTTTTCTGAAGCCATGATTGTACTCGCGAGACAAGGAAAATTCACCGAAGATTGTCTCGAAACTCAGAAAACGAAAGAAATTGACTTTTCGCTGTGTTATAATTTAAAAGCGCCGCAATCTGATGCAAACGGCAGAAGTTTTCGACAATCAGCTGATCGCCGAGATCATCTACTGCCACTATTCAACGCGCTGATCGGATTGAAGGATATGCGTTGCAAGTAGAAATAAACAAGCTGGTAAATAACAATACGTTACAGTTATGCGAAAATCAGTGAGGTATACATACGAATAAGCTCGTTGACAGAATAACCAACGGGAAGACAGACGTGAGCCCCACAGCTCCGTACGTATCTCGGTTAGGGCTAACACGCACTGAGAGTGGGGAGCCAGCTTGAAAACAGGGTTTGATAAACACTTCACGCGACAATATTTTGCATCCTTGTCACAATCGAAGGTCATTCTGTCGAGACTCTCACGCTGTTGTAGCCTAAAACACTTTGTACAACCAATTTTGTCAACCGCCACAAACCAGCCGCCATGTTTTAAATCCAGGATTAAGTAACAACCTTTTTTTTTTTTTTTCTTTATTTGTTTCGCGGAAAGTTCCGCGTGGGGGGCAGAGATAAAGGCTTGGTGCCTGACAGGGCCTCTGCCCCCCCGGATTTTCGATAAGCGTAGTTTAGTGCTAGGTTTAGCGATAAGCGATTTTGGTGCATAGAGTTATTATAATGTACGCTAGAGGTTCAACTGGCGCTAGTGTGCTGTTGCAAATTGAAGCAGACAGCAAGCAGTCGGAAATTGACTTCCGGTAATGCATTTCTATGGAAAAAAAGCGAGTGCATTTCCTCTCTGCGCTCGATTATAAGAGCAAATATCACGAATAATTCGTACGTACTAGGCACTTTGGAACATTTCCCAGTCACACAGACGAAATAATTGGTCAGTTACGGCGTTTTTATTTTAAAATCTTGACATGAAAAATGGTGCTAAAATCGCTTCGTACATGCATTTATGTGTACTGTCGGACACTGTTAGCGCGAACACGGCGTCGAAGCTTTCCAGCATGGGTGATATACGTGCGAAACGAACGAAGGACATGTGGAAAACCAAGAGAGACGACAGGAACTACGAAGTAACACTGGATAAGTAACTCCTTGTGCTTGCAGACGATCAAAATAAATTGAAAGTCACGTAATATAGTCCGATTTGCAATAAATAAGTACTGCTTTATTCTTTCTGCTTATGAATATGTGCGAAGATGCTTGATTGTTCTGGGTTCAAATCATCACCCGCACGCTCCAAATCTTTGCAAATAGGGAGAAGCCAGGGAACAGGTGCCCGATAAAAACTGCCCGACAAAGGAAATAATGAGAAAACACACCTTTAGTAGTTCACGTACTTTATCCTTTACGTTTCGAACGTTTTTTTAACCACTCGTAAAGATGCACGACGGGGTCATTTTCATATAGTGACAGAACGGGCATATTAGCAATATGTAAGCACCAGCGGAATGCTGGCGAACTTTGAACACACTCTACATTTCTTTCGATCGTTATTTTGCTTAGAATCGTCGCTCGTTTCTATATACCTGCCATGGAACAGAGGTTTGGGCCTGAAATATAGCGAAGTTTAACATCGTTCAGTGGTAAAGAAAAAATGCTGTAACTAAAGCAATTACACTTCAACAATATTAATAAAGGTACATACTATCCGGTACAACCGAAATAAAAAAAGTTATTAATGTTATTTTCCGGCGAAGAGACAAAATTCACGCGCTTTTTCCCATAGGAATACACAGGAAGACTGGAAAAGTAGACTGCATGCTGTCTGCTTCAATTTGCAAGTGGAAGTCCCGTAGACACTAGCGCCAGCTGAGCCTCTAGCGTGTATTGTAATAACTCTATGTTTTGGTGCAACCGAACGAAACCGAAACTTAGCTTAGGTGCCCGGCTAAGCTCCGCTTTGCGCTAAGCGGCGTTGGTGCAATCGGCCCTTAGCAGTGAAATGGTCGATATGTCATCTCTGTAGACAAGCGTAAGTGCATGAAGGCTCAGTCGCTCTCCTCGCTGGCGACGTTTATTTATTTATTTATTTATTTATTCTTATTTTCAGTGACCCACCAACAGCTTAACGCCTCCTTAGTGGTGCACTTATCAACGAGTCAATTAGTAGTAAAATGTTAAACAGGATAAAAGCGGAACTGTAGGAAAAAACAATGGCTTCAATACACTTTCGAAATTTACGCTCTTCATAAAAAATATCAAGACTAGCATTCCCACAAATCTGTTCTAAATGGTCATAAGTCAGCTGTAGGCGTGTCATGGGTGCAGCATGGTAAAAATCGGTAGGGTAAAACAAAGTATAAAGTCTACAAGACTTACGAGGAACGTGCAAGTAGATGTGACTGAGTAGCTCCGGGGAATCAATTATACCATTTACATATTTATACAAATATGTCAGTTCACGAATTGTTCTCCTGTTGTGCGACGAGTCTAACTTCACGAGTTCACAAGTCCTCTCATAACTATAGAAATAATTCGGTTGAAAATAATGATCAAACAAAACACGAACGAATCTACGTTGAACACTCTCAATTACACCTGAATTTGTCACTCCAATACAGTTCCAGACAACTGAGGCATATTCAACACGACTACGCACCAGTGAAGAAAACAAACGTAAAATACAAAGTGGTTTAGAAAAACCGCGTGCCCCTCGTGTAATGGCTCCCAGCACTCTAAAGGAAGCATTCGTAATTGTAGTCACGTGATGATAGAAATTAATTGCAGGATCCATAAAAACGCCTAGATCACGGATGACCTCAACGCGAGTAATATTGGTGGAATCTAATACATAGGGAAAACTCAGAATTTCACGCTTCCTAGAGAAGGACATAACTTTCGTCGTTGACTCATTTAAGAGTAGGTCATTTGAAAAACACACGCCAAAATAGATTCTATATCACGCTGAAAACATTCACAATCGTCAACCGTTTTAACCGCCCTAAACAACTTAATATCATCAGCAAATAACAAAAACCGCGTGTGTTTAATACAGGAAGCTAGATCATTTACAAAAATTAAAAACAGCAAAGGACCGAGGTTACTGCCTTGAGGAACTCCAGAAGTAGATAAAAAAAGGAGCAGATAATCGGCCGGATACTCGCACAAAGTTCAGCCGATGAGATAGGTAACTATCGAGGAGGCGACAGTACTTAAGGGACAGACCGTAACTACAGAGTTTACTCAACAGTAGTCGATTATTAACTTTGCCAGAAAGCTTTGCTCATATCAAAGTAGACTACATCCACTTGTCCTCCGCTATGGACAGATGGTACAATCTGATGTAGGAAGGAACACAGGTTTGTTTCTGTGGAGCGGCCTTTCATGAAACCATGTTGCTCAGTAATAATCTTCCGACAAAAATATGCATAAAGGCGGGTGTGCAAAACAATTTCATAAACGTTAGACAAACTACAAAGGAGGGAGACTGGCCTATAGTTGTTAACCATGGATCGATCACCCGATTTATGTAATGGAACAACAACAGATCGCTTCCAAGCGGTAGGAAATGTTTCAGATGAAAGTGATAAGTTAAATAAATGAACCAAAACTGGACAAAGGAGTGGAGCACAACCTTTTACTATGAAGCTGGGAATTCCATCTACTCCCGTAGATAATTTTGGTTTTAATTTTTTAATTGCCTGGAAAACTTCAGATTCATTAATTGGAGCAACTGTAAAAAAATCCAGGCGGTTTATATTCGAGCTAGGCATTAGGCCATTATTTGTACTGAAAGAAGCACTAAAACGGCGCGCAAAAATATTAGCTATATCAAACAGGGTCA